>JANHGB010022117.1:0-40556 GCA_026283785.1 Coracopsis vasa
AAAAGAAAATAATTCACATACTTTTGTTTTTCTTTTTAGTTCATCATAACAGGTATTGCTTAAACACACAGTGAGGCACTAGGTCCTCACCAGGTTAAATCCATTTTATAAAGAAAACACTGAATTTCTAGCTTTCTCTCTTCTTTTCCCTTATAGTATCACCTTACGCAACTCATTTTACTTACAAATTTGCAACTACTATCTTAACCTAGGTTTGAATTTTGATATCTACATATTATATATATACACACACAGACAAATGACAGTTCAGTACGTAACAGCATAATTCTGCAAAGAAGAGAGGTTTACAAGACATAATTCTGTTGTAAAACTGACAATAATGCATATGGATACATCCATAAGTAGGCTTAAGAATTATATGTAAATCATTGTTAGAAAGGGGCAAACTTAAAATTAAATCCCATTTTGGGAAAGCTATTGGGACTGCAAAGTCAACAGTCACCTAGTATTAAACTATGGATTTGAAAATCCTTCCCAGCACTTCTTACAATATTATTACTGTTAGCATCATCACGGGAATGACCGCAGGTCCAGGGTGTGTGGGTTTTCTTCTTTCAGAATCCTGAACTTGCTTTTGAAGAAGCTGGTAACATGATATGAGAGGCTGCATGACACTGAAATATTAGTATTTCCAGACATCCAGACTTCTGCCCACTTCTACACTTCTCATTTACTCACATATTTTAGAAGTCCCTGAAATAATTTGTTAATACCTCTTCCCTCTAAGCATGGCAATGAAATAGTTGTAAATACAGCCCTTGCAACAAAGTGCATCTGGTTAAAATATTGTTAACATTAAATAATGACTAATTTTTAAGTCACTGCTTTCAGTATTTAAGTTCATTTCATTTTAACTTAATTGTAGCATCTCTGTATTTTAGCTGTAAAGCATGAGCAAAAATGCTTTTGAGAAGCATTCTTTTGCTCCTTTCAGATAAAGCAGCAGAATAACTGGTCAAACATAACGGTTACAATACACACAGAGAAGTAAAACAATGCAGGTTCTGAAAGGAACACACAAACCACGCAGCATTCTGACTAAATGTACATCTACTTCAGACTTAAACTGGACATTTTCAATGATTTTGCAAATATGGCCCTATATAAGCTGGGCTTTTCTTTTTTCTCTTAAAAATTGAGGTACTAACCTGCGAACAAACTTGGAAGTTATCTTGCTTATAATACCAGTTGATGTTCCTCTTCTAGCATGTGCAAAAGCACCAGTTTCATGTGATGGTGAGGCAGGCGGTCCATTGTAAGTGGCATTACGCCGCTCCCTTAGCTGCTCACCATGGAAAGTGCTTCGACTTGAACTCCCCCGAGGAAAGCGGGTTCGGTCTGGAGTGGTAGTGCTAATACTATGAGCAGATGGGGAAGCAGCAGGCACTCTTTGAGTTGCACTGCTGGGAAAACAGAAACATAAATAAAGAGAAAGACTCTGCTAGAAGCCCTCCTACATGACAACCATTTCTCAAAGATAGGAAAAACCCCCTGCTCTTGATTCCTTTTTCTTTAAACCTGATTCTGCTACTTATTTGCCTTTATGATTCATACTTAGAAATAATCAAGATATATATTGATTGTAAAATCAAATCGTCTCAAGTATTAAGAGCAGTTAAAAAATACACACAAATAGGACAAAGGGAAAAGGTAGAAAAGTCTGTAGTAAGATCTGAATATGTTCCCAGCCCTCTTCCTGAAAACTACATTCATCAAAACCTTTAACACACAAGCACTCCAAAAGCTTAACAGATAACTTCTTAAGAAGTAATCATCTGGTACAAATAAGTGCATAAAGCTATTTGGGCAATTAACAGTAACTATACTACAGTGCTTTTAAGCCAGAAATGAGCCTAGCAATCTACAAAACCAAAAGGTTAACATTTCAGTGTCTCACATGAATTTATGGTGGCCTGTGTTGTGCAGTCCTGTCTAAATTAGTTAAATGTTTAACTACTTAAGTTTTCCAGAAGCATCCAGAGGGAGGCAGTCAAGGGACTTCTTTAACTGTATGCAAACATGTTATGAACAAAATCAGGCTTAAATAAATGCCCACACTACTTGAGTAACCTGGTGTTTTGAGACAATGCAAAATGACAGTTTTGAATAGACTGCAATCAAAGTAGATCATGGACTGAATAACAGCATTTTTTAAGTGCACAGCATTAAAGAAATAGTAATCAATTTATTACCTTGGTCTGTAAGCTTCAGTGCCATCTTTGATGGTTGGCAGTGTAACTTTTATAGGATGACCAGAGGCAGACATAGACTTTTGATGCCGAGGCCGTGTTGATACAGCAGAAGCTACTGCAGAGCCTGCAGAAGACGTACTACTCGCAGACATTTCTGTTAGGCTTTTACCATAGCAGCCAGGCAGGAGGGATGGACAAATGAAAAGGGAAAAGAAAGGTTAGAGTATAACACCATAGCAAACAGGGAAAATAACAATTAATTTCTTCTTTTAGTGCTATTTAAATAACCAGAAGACTGAGTGACCCAGCTGCCATAGTCAGCTTAAGTACAGAATATAGAATTCTGAGAAAATTATGTTCATCCACAAATCACATCACCACATATGTTAAATCAGGCCTTTTCACTCCTTCCAAGATTAAAGGTTACACACACATTATTCAAAGTAATGAAGAAATACCACAAAGAGTACATGGTAGTAAAAAAACCTGAAAAAAGAAAATTGCAAAAGCCTTAAACAGACTGATTAAATAGAGTTTCCTTTTGTGAAATGAATACCCTTATTTTCAGTTAAAACTCAGACACCTAGAACTTGAAACATTTGGAACTGCTGTCACATTATCACTTGGTAGTGAGTCTGTTTTCAAAGGATCAAGTTGTACTTCTCCTCTGGACCATCTCAACCACTGCTAGGATGAGCCAAAATACAGTTCTCTCTACCCTGCTTTGCCTGAGTGGCAAGGAAGAGATGAAAGTAGGAGTAAAACTATCATCTTATTAATTTTTAATATAAAAGTCAAATGACTTTTTAATACAGAAGTCAAACTACAGCTTTGTCTCCACAAGCATAAAAAAATTTGCATTAATAATGTATTAGCAGCAACAGTCCCAAAGCTAAATAATATCTGTAGCAAAGAGGTAAAGATTTAGCATGAGTAAGCCAATTACACAAGGTTTTCAGCTACACCAAATACAACTACAATGTATTATAGGAAAGGCAAGTATACAATTCAAACAAAAATCCTTCATTTTTCAGAATTTGCTTAAAAAGCTGAACATACTCATTGCACTTATGAAAGGAACAGGGATTAAGAGTTGTTTGTCTTTTCAATGCTATAGAAAAAAAATTAAAATATAAATTTAAAAAATGAGAAACTTTTGAAATAAAATCCCTTCTCATTATGTTTTTGGTATTAAAACTATTGCAGGCAAACCTGTATTCATTCTTGTGAGATCAGAAAAATTATTTAAGTATAAATTTTAATCCTAAAAAATATGTTATTTCTTTAAAAAAAAAAGATTGTTGCAAACTTTGTTCAAATATTTTTATCTATAGTCAAAAATTTGGAAAGATGCTTTTGAGAGCACCTAATAACTTGAAATTCATTAAATATTGAAAATCAGTCTTTTTAATGGACCTCCATATAGCACTCTGAATAGCTGTACTTCACATGTTCCAGAGCTCATTTTACTATAGTTCAACAGCCCTATACTCTTGCTATTTTCAAAATTAAACACATAATTAAAAAATTCAAACACCAAGACAGAAAACAAAACTAATTTACTAGATGGTGTTATTTCATGCTAGGGATTTTCCGATTCATTTTACCCTTTGTTATTTAAGTAGCTAACACCAAAATAAAATCAGAGTAAGACCTAATGCTTTAAACTAAAAAATATCCAGTTTGAATTACTCCCCAGTAAAGACAATGTTTATTTTGCAGTCAGGGACAGGGTTTAACTAACACCAAGGATGAACAAAGGATGTATCTCAAAAACCCCAGTAATTGTGGCAGTGTTAAATACAATAATATTTAACAAAACATATAAACAGTGTAATTATCATCCCAAATACACATACAACTTCGTTATCATCTCTACTAAAATACTATTTTAGGCCAAAAAATTGTAGCGTATAGAATTGACAAGTCTTAACAATTTTAACTTTGATTACTAGAAGAAATGGAAAGGGATCAGGCTCCACTGTTGGGGTGATCCAACGAAGTTCTCCATAACAGAGTTGTCTATTTGGTTGTATGCAGTTAACTTTACTCACTGTTGCAAGACAACCGTTGTTAATTAATGTGAATCCATAAAAAGAGACAAAGGCAAATCTAAAACTTTAGTTATAAATTTCATTACAAACATAGAAATTGTGGTGGAAGATGAGATGAAAAGGTACAGTCGGACTTCATGTATTTCACACCATGCTTTGTAATGATATTCACTAATTGCATAACCTACTTCTCTGTGCCTCAGCTCTTGTACCCAAATTAGTAAGTAATAAAAGTTTAAGAATACCTGTTGTCCTTCCCATTCTGTATTGCAGAATAGCGATCTGAAGAACGTTCGCAAACGTAAGTGTTCCTCCTTGTCATTCCACTACCAGAAAATACATTACTCTAGAAGAAAAATAAGACAAAAAATAAATACCTTCTTCTACTGTATATTATGTTGTACAGAAATATCAGAATTGGAAACAAATAAAAACAGTCTCATCCATTTATGTATATGCTTAATGTCTTCAAATGTACTAGCCTAATCTATTGAAACAAATCATTTATATCAGCTATCTTTTCCAATAGCTTATTCACCGTCTCATCACTGTACCATTGAGAGTACACTAAAATAAAACATAGAGAAACTGAAATTTGTTGACACTTGCTTTCCTAAGTATTATTATCCAATTCCCACATACTGTCTTACTAAGTTATTTGTCTCTGGGATCAAAGGAACAAACTGGAATCCTAGAGAACACATCTGGCTGGTTGAAAGGCTTCCCTGTGCAGATTAAGTTGCTAAGGCTTCAGCCTTACAATCAGTTGCTTTCTGTCAAAAGAGGTTTCAAGAGAACAAAAAGAAAATATTCTTAATCTGTGTCTGTCAACCCAGAAATTATTACGCAGATAATGCCAGATGTGTCCTGTAGCAACAATAAAAATAAAACCAAATGAACAGAATAAAAAATACCAATGGAACTTTCCTTGTTACTGATTTCAGTTTGCACATACTTCATAGAATACCAATGTTCTCCTCCTCCCCTGCCATGCAGGGGATTAGCTGATTAGCTGCTGAAGACTTACCTGCAGTACATGATGCACAATTCTGGTTTTAATACAGTACATATTGAATTTGGGGTGAGAGAGGTTTGCAAAGTACTAACCTAACATACCGATACATGCTGGCAAGATTTCAAATACTCTAAATTCGGGACCTGTAGGGCATCATGAACTCTGCAAGATTACTGTGTGTTTAGGTCTCCCTCATCTACAGATTTGCAGCATTAGCATTACCCCCCCAAGACTACTGAATAAACTGTTTCAAGGCTAATGTGTAAGGAAGATTAACAACTACACTTACCTGGTTTTGGAATTAAACTCTTGCAAGCTAGACTAGTATGACTGGAGGTGACAAAGTCGTTTATAAGAAATTCTACCTTCCCTAACATCACCCTTACAGTTACACAGAAGTATTTTAAAATTATCCATATTAAATTTGCTTTGTTCACTATAAACACCTGAGTTTTAAAAAGCAAATTTAGATTTTTTGTAAGCTGTTCAACCTTAACTACTGTTGCAATATCAGACACCACTATTCCTTAATCTTGCCCATCACAAAGCCTCTTACTAAGTCCCCAAAACACAAATACTGAAGTTGCCATTAGCAAGTAAAGCAGTTTCTTATTCTTAATAGCAAAGATATTCCATTTAATTAATTCTCAGAAAGCAGAGAAATGCTTTTGATATATCAGCTTGTACCATACATGACTGTAATCAGCTCTGGGCCAAAATAGTTTTGGGAAGGCTAAGATATGAAATCTAATCTTAGCAGTCACAAAGTTCCTGCATATAATCCACACAGCCATAATTTCAAAGACTCTTTGTGGGGATAAACAATTTATTTGAAATTTGAAAATGTTTAAAGCACCTGCAGACACACTGTAGACACAGCCTGTAGAACAGCAAGAGTTACATGAACTTCAGCATCTATTTTGTTTAAAGAAAATTCCTGCAGAAATGCATCTAATCTCTCCAGAGTAGCCAAGATGGGAGCCAGCATGTAGAATCCCAAAGGACAATGAGAATTCTTGCTGCCTGTGCTAAAAGATGGCCAGATTTTTTGTATTTAATACAGTGTGCCTCCTAAATAGGATAAAGTGTACTTGAATCTTAATTTACAATTCCTTCTTTTTTTCCCTACATGAACTCTTGCTCCTAAGTAGCTGATTAAACATTACACAATATTTTTCCATTGTGTAGCCTAAACACTGATACTACTGCCCATGAACTTCCACAAAGTAAATGCTTTCACATTAGGAGAGACAGACTCTCCTATTTGGAACAAAGATGTCTAAGGCAGTAACATGATACTGGTTTACAAAACTGTCAAGGATGTTGTAACAGAAGAACTAGAAAATAAATCATTTCTTATTACAAGAAACAGGTTGTAATTCATAACATCAACAGGCACAAACACCAGGGGAAAAGTAGGTGTTCTCCTCCACTCCACCTTATTTGTGAAGTCCAAAGAGAGCTGGTTTCAGAAAACTAAGCAAATTCACAGGGAAAACGTTTATGAGGGATATTATGTAGGATTATTCAGATGAAATCTCTGATTCAGGAAGTCCCTTGGCTTCTATGTAGATACACAAGCATTAGAAACCAGCAAAAGAGCACTCCATATTGGCACTGTTCTTATGTTCTTTCCCTAAATATCCACTATTTGCCTTGACAGATCTTCAGTTTGCCCAAGTGCAGACATCCAAGTGCTTACTCTTACGTTAGTGTTAGAAAAAGTAAAGTTGTGGGGGACGGGAAAAGTTTATTTTAAAGACATCCACTGAAGCCTGTCTATTTCTGTCTGCCAGCAAAAGTTACCAGAAATAGACTTAGTGGCTTATTCAGTAACCATTATGTCTATAGTAACCCTATGCTGCGGATTTTGTTTAAATAGGGAAAAATAAATATAACAAGCCAAAAGTGCAAACACTCACACTGGGAACGGTAGATTTCTTTCTTTCTGGACCCACAAGTGGACTTGCAGTCATTTCTCCTTTGGATCCCACTGTAGTGCTGCTAAGTTTGCGTGAGACATCCTTGTCCCAGTCTTCCTTCTGTTCACTTTCCACACTATTTGCCTGGGCCCTTTTCGTGTATGACACAGCAGGAGGAATTGAGGGACCAACTGCCAAATAAAAACAGAATTAATAAATACCTAAAAATAATCATTACATTTTTTCCTGGCCAAAATAGTCCAAATATAATTCCCTGAGCCCAAAAAAGCATTTGAACAACTATGACTGCAAACTCAGCACATATATCAACCTATTCAATTGAGGTTTGTCAGATTAAGTTCTTTTTACCCACCCTCTCTTTGCAGTTCAGAATTAGTTCCCATTTCACATCAGGATGTAAAACCTAGAAGAGTGTTTTAATTCTAACTTTAAACACCATGGAAGGTCCTTTTCCCCTGAAACCCCTAGAACTATTTTGTTTAAAAGTATGTTTATGCTTGGAAAATTGCAATTCTTTCCCCCTTACCATTCTTTAAAATGCTTTGAGGCAAATTCTCCATCTGTAGAATTTTACATTCCCTTGAAATAAAATCACATTAGCTGATGATCCTCACAATTTTCCTTTTTTCCCCAAAGAAGTAACCACAACAAACTACCACAGAGGGAAAATGGTAAAAGTAGAAATAATAATGTAAATTAAGGCAGAGAAAAGGGAAATTTTTAGCATTTTAGAAATATTTCCTGTAATTTAATAGTTCTTTTAGGGGGCAAGAGGGAGAAAAAAAAGAATCACCTTTTTCGTTAATGTTTTAAATGTGCACTCCTTTTTGATATAACCACTTTCACGAGAAAATACTTCCTTAATAATTGGTAAAATTGTTGTCTCTTGGAAACAATTTGAACCCAGCTCCAAATGCACTGATAAACATAATGGTTTACTGCTTTTGACTCTACTCCAGACCAATATTTTGCCATTACTTCCTAAACACAAAACATCCTCAAGCTCTTATTTAGTGAATAAAGCAAGTAACAAGTTTAAAACATTAACTCTAAGTGACATTGACCCAGAATTACGACAGAAGCATTCATACAAATAAAAGCATCACAGTGGAGCACAACGAGATACACAACAAATGCACAGAGTGGTGGACCTGCCAGGTTCACAAAACACTGCACATTCAGACATGAGTTGTGTATGTTACTTTACTTGTTGGAATGTCATCCCCACCATGATCACTGAAACGCCGTTGTTTCTGGTTAGTTGATATACTCCGTTGGACCTTCAGGTGAGCAGGAGACTGCACAGAACTGTTGTTGAGGTCACTGCTAGGACGAGACCTTTGACCCAAGTTGCTGCTTGTCAAGGACTCACCTCCTTCAAACTAGAAGAAAAAGCTTTTCAAAGCATAAATTCAACATTGCTGGTACTTTTAGAGCATTTTGAAGTAAAGAGGTAAAACTGTACCCAGAGTTTAATTTTCTTCAAGATGAATTTTATCACTCCATGTGCGCTTAATAGTTAAACCTGCTTTAGCAGGGGGGTTAGACTGCATTATCGCCAGAAGTCCCTTCCGACCCCAATCATTCTGTGACTCTGTGTAACGTGTTTTAAAAAAGCTAAGAAGTTAATGAATGCTGAAAATAAAATAAGCAGACTCCACAGTTACAAAACTGTGCTATTTTAAAGCCTAAGCCAAAGAGTGGCTCCCTCAACTCTTATTTTAAGCTTAAAACATATTTCTAGCTTCAGAACAATTTCAAAATGCAGAGTGAGTCAGAAGGGCTAAAAAAGAAAGTACTACTAATTCAAGGATTCCTTACAGCCCTTCAACACATCTTTAGAAGGCATATAATTCAGCCACCGGTTTGTTGCTATCTAAGAAGCCTAAGTTGTAAGAGAAAGCAGTGGAAAAGACAAATATCCTCTTCCAAGCAGTTTAAGTCAAAATCACGTTAGACAGATTCCCTCCATGTTCTGCCATCACAAGGGAATTCTGGTTCAGAGATGTTGTGGGAAAACGCACTCAACGATGCACATAGCGGATCTACAGAGTCTTGGAAATGAAGGAATGCTAATGAAGCAGCAGGAAAAAATTTCCTTCAAAAAGAAAGCCTTGGTCATGATTTGATTTCTTGAAAATCCCTATGGTCCTAAAAGATCCCTCTAGTTCCAAAACAGCCAAAATATTTCCTATCACAAATATATGAATGGCTATCATGCAGTTATTTGTTAAATAATAAAATACACTATAAAATAGTACAAGTGAGAAAGGCTGAACACATTTCTGAGAAATATATGATGTTACATCTTAGAAGTTTGAGGAATAATTGCTCTAGTGAAATGAACTATTTCAGATTTTAACTGTAAATGCACATGACAGGAAGAAGACTCAGCACTTGGAAGTCATGCCACTTCAGATTAACAGCTAGCTTTTTAACAAAGCAATTCAACAGATTTAAAAGCAAATGCGAAGATACTATATTCAGTCTATTTCTTCATATGGGAACTGACAACATATCCAAGAAGATATGAAAAGGGAAAGACATTAGCAAGTTATCAATCAATTTTTTTAACAGAAGATGTTGCAAAATAGTTTAGTAAAACATTAACCACCAGAATATTCAATTCAGCCAGATATAAAGGTGAAAGACAATATAAATTAGGTAGCACTTACTTCAGGTGGTTTTCTACCTAGAAGTAGGTAAGTAGCCATGACTTCATCGTACTTTTGGTTTACTAAAGATTCATGGATTTCTTCTCTTGAAAAGCCCATTGTGACCATTATGTCTAAAAGTAAGAAGAACTAGATGCATTACCAGAGTTAAGTGCTTGGGTTTCCTGACAACTAAATAACAATGAATGTAGCAAAACCCCTTATAATTTAATACATAACTGGGATTCAACTCAACCAGCATCATTTTTGCTGAGCAAAATCAAAAAGACTGCAACTCCCCTCCTTTCATCGTTATGCTCTTCTTGAAAACTCTCAAGGATGTTATTCAACAGAGTTCAATGCTATTCAACATGAAATGTTATTCAATGACAACACTGGCAAATAGAAACTATACACAGCTACAGGAACAACGTAGCATCTTTCTCCGACCATGCCAGATAAAAACTGTTGCTCATTTCCTTCTGCATGCTGAATTCTGTAATCTTATTTGTCTTTTACTATGCTTGTAGATATATGCCAGCTCTATGAAGTCACAACAGTAGTTATAAGGAGGGCATTGTAATGAAATTTCTCATTTAAATAAAAAGAAAACATTTTACTGGTAGGATGAGATTGCATGTCAGATTTGGTAAGAACTTAGTTGGATCTACAAGGTAAAATTGCCTATGTACATCAGATGCAACATCCTTGTAAAAGTCTTACCTATTCTCTTAGTGTCATTAAAATCTGGTTCAGGCTCAGTATATGGCTTTAGTTCTTCTTCTTCATGGCCAACATTCATCCACCGATCCTTCATAATTTGCTAGGGAAAGAAATGAACTTTAGGTCAATATGCCATTTACCATGCCTAGGGAAATCTGGGCGAGCTGGTATGAGGAAAAACAACCCTTAAAATTCATAATAAACAGAATTCTGCTCTTTTACTCACACCTTTCCCCTCCCATCTTACAGTCTCTTCTTTTATCTTTCACATCCTTTAGTCTCCATTAGTTCACCCCCCTTATTATTTATCCTTTACAATACCCAGACACTCAAAATACCAGAGGAAATACAAGAGGAAAGAACCTGCAGTTCATCACACAAAAATCTTCCATTTGTACCCTTCACTTCCACCATCTCTTAATCTCACTTTGCTGAGTGCCTGACACTTCATGCCCTTCGTAGATGTTACTACAATATCAACTGTATCACAATAAGTAACTCCTTCAAACAGTAACAAAGGAAATGTTTAGAAACTATGGAATATTTCAGGAGCATGCCGACGCTTCCTACAGTCTTTCATTTCAAGATTGTGATGCCACCTGGTCACTTTATCCTATGGATCTTTCTCCCTGCACTTGACCTAAATATGTTCACAGTTTGGCTGAAGCAAGAAATGCGTCTTAACTCTCTCTGTGCCGTGCAGATATTTCCTTCTGCATTCTTTGGAAAATTTCCTCTGCTGTAGCTTGGATCTGTTTATAAGCCTGCCAGACTGATCAGCTGGAATCCTAACCACCACCACAATCTCTCCTTATGGATATATTAATCTTTAAAACAGCTAAAATCGGTTTCTTTCCTACAGCAACAGGCACACACGCCTCTTTAGGGACATTCTCTAATATTGCTCACTAGGTTGACAGGAGAGTGTGACAAATCAAGTTTCCCACAAGCTCCAAATATGCTTTGCAAATACAGAACTAAGTTATTTCTCACAAAAAGCAAGAGACTCAAGTTTCCATTGATACAACCAGATTCTTTGTATGTAGTGCTGCTGCCAAATTACAGACACAAATAGCTGTATCCTTACAAGAACAATAAAGAACTCTGTACTTGGGCCAGTTAACATTTGGCTGACAGTGAGACTTACAGATTTGTTCAAAGTTCTGCCACAGGAGTGATTTTTTGGCTTTTGAAGCAGGAGATAAAAGGGAAAGGATTGTGTACATGTATTGCTTTATTGTATCTCTGGCATAGAGAGCACAAGCTTCTTTTGCAATAGTTTTTGGTTATGTATTTGTAGCCTTGCAGTAACATGATAGACTCCCCAAAGAACAGTATGTGGTATTTGCAATTACAATTTTTTTTAAGGACACTGTTAATTAAATGTAAAGTTTAAGCACAATAATGTGTTTGCATGACACAAATCACACTGCTCAAATCCTATTTCCCTTTCTCAATCCTTCTTGAATAGGCAAACCCAACAATTCCCACTTACAGTTTTTCCTGTCTCTTCAGTGGGTGGATCAGTTCAATGTAATCTGATCTAGGTTTTCCATTTGTTAAATATGTAAACTTCTGCTAGCTTCTATCTTTTAAATACATGATCTCATAGGCACGTTGAGTTATTGTACAACTCTTAAAACAGGCTCTTAAACTCAAGCATTTTGAAGTGACACAAATGATCCAGCTCCAGGATCAGTATTAAATCTGTGTAAGTTCTGCTGTGCTTTCACTCAGCTGATTCAAGAGCAGCAGTCTTGGTCAAGGTGAAGATCTCACCCAAACTGTATTTCTTAAAGACCAACCCAAACTGAGTTTTCAACCAATTAGGTATTACTGATGAGGTTTCTCTCAACTTTCAGGAAAACAATTTAAACATAATCTGGCTCAAGACATGTCTGTCTCAAAATTATTTGTTTCATTACTCTTTGTAAGCATAAATCTGCTCTGTGGGAATTGCAGTGTTGCTTTGAAAGAACTGAAGACTGGGAGGAGGAGGAATTCTTTGAAAACCTGATAGTTATGAGACATCCCACGTTTTCTGACAATGCAGTTTTCCCATCTCTTCCTGTGAAGATTTTACAACATTCTCTTGCTTCTAAAATGTTTTCTCTCTGCTGCAATCATGAAAATGTTTAGATGAACCATTTTAATAAGCATTTGCCTGGTCTTTACCAGAGGAAAAGTGCTAAGCCATATGGTGCCAATCCCGTGTCAGCCTCAGCTTTGATGCTCATGTCACTGACAAACATCCTATTGAATGGTGAGGGAAAAACACGCATGGGAACTGAGCGGGTGGATGGCTGGGACTGAACAAATAATTAAAAGACAAAGCACAGACAAAACCCCTCCCCACCTACGATTAGACTGTCTTTCCACTTTTAGAATCTACCAATAAATATGTGCTTGCATTATAAATATGTATTTTTAGAAACAGAAGAAATAGTAATTTCTTTCCAAAGTACAAACCATGGCTTTCTAAATCAACATACATGTGGTTTCAGGAACATTCATATTTTAAGAGCATTTGCAATGTCTTTCTCCCTCAGATTAGCAAACTGATCAATACCCATTATCATCAGTATTTTGGTACTGATCCATAGCTTGAGACTCCCTATCACACAATAACATTTTCTTGCTCTCTTCCGTATAATCAGACTACGCTGCTCCAGCAAGACTGCTATCCAACTCATCTCTCTAGGGACAGGAAGGAATTTTAGGAGAACTGGATAACACTACAGTATCTAGAATGAAAGTGAAATTAGATCTCAAAAGAAACTGCTGAAAATCCAGAGGAAAGTTCAATGAAAGGAAAATGTTTTTCCCAAACCTTAAAACACAACACAAAAAAGCACAATCTTTCACCATCTTCAAGTCACTACGCTCTTACCATTATGTCCTCTAGACAGTAGTAAATACATAATAATTAATGAGTATCAATAAAGAAGAAGCCACCTTCACTATTCTCTTCAGCACAGGTTTTACTAAAGCTACAGTTGTTTATAACAAGTCACAAACCAGCATTACCTTGAGATAAGTTGTATGCAGACACAGCTCACTAAATGTTTGCTACCTGTGTTAAGGTAGCAAACATGTCAGAAAGTGTAAGTCATGTCATGACAAATAAAAAACTGCTTAAATGGGATTTATTTTCTGGAACACCATCCACTGCTGCACAAGTAGGCAGAGAAAGATGAAACGAAATCACTGGTGATTAACTCATGTAAATACTAATTTAAAACCGTTCTATTTATCTTCTGCTCTACTTCCATCTCTGTGCTAAGTAGATGGTATTTTCAAGAGCCTATCTTGGTTAAACAATTCACAAAACAGAACAGGACAGCATTTAGTATGAACACTACACAAAACATTTGCTAAACAGCAGCTTCAGAGTTATCCAGTAAGTGCATGCCAGTATAGCAATCCTGAATGAAAGAGCCCCTTAAAAACACTGAACCTTTTAGCCATATTACAAAGCCTAATTTACTACCACCACCACCAAAATCATAACTCAGAAATCCTCAAAATAGCTTTTAGCTGAGGGACACAGTATTAATACATGTTAATTTCCCAGCTACTCAGAAACAGAAGTACCAGAAGGTGGAAAGAAAAGGCTGCACAGTAATTACTGGCAATCACTAGCTTATCATTCATTGTATTCTTAAGTGTTTATCTGTATTATGGCACTAAAACAAACAAAAACACCCACATAGTTTTCAATCACAGTTATTCTTTTATCTGTCCCTTTTAAAAAATCATGCTGGATGTGGTAAATTAAGTCAAAATGGCTGATGGAACTGCCTGCTGCTGGTTTTGGTCTTCTAAAAACTCCCAAGAATAAGATATTTACACTCCTGTCCTGCTTGCCCCCATTTTGAACTACTTCCATTACCAGACCAAAACAAGTGGGAGTGGTTTGCATTTGGAAATACTCTTCAGTTATAGTCTTTAGTCAGTTGAAATTAAGGTTAGACTTTCATCCATTAACATTTTATATTTTCAAGATGTTTTGGGGACATTTCCTCTCTCACTCTTTTTTAAACAAAACTTTTGGGTCCTTAAAATGCAAAGAAAGTACCTATTGTGAAAAACAATCTTCAGCAATTACTGTATTTTACTCTTTCTTAATCTGAGTCCCCTTTTTTTTCCCAAAATGAGAGTACTTACTTCCAAGCTGCCTCGTTTTATTGGATTCAGTACTAGTAGCTTCTTAAGTAGATTTTCACAGTCTGTGGACATATAGAATGGGATGCGGTACTTCCCCCTCAACACTCGCTCCCTCAGTTCCTTTAAAATAGAGTTTTAAAAGGTGAGCCTACTAATCACACACAAGATTTAAGGAGACTGAAAGCCAAGCTTTCATACTGCAACTGTACCTTTAGATTCTGACCATCAAATGGCAACGATCCGCTTACTAGTGTGTACAAAATCACCCCAAGGCTCCACACATCCACTTCAGGACCATCATATTTCTTTCCTTGGAAAAGTTCTGGAGCTGCATAAGGCGGGCTTCCACAAAACGTGTCCAGTTTATTACCAACTGTAAATTCATTACTAAAACCAAAGTCTGCAATTTTAATGTTCATGTCTGCATCAAGTAGAAGGTTTTCTGCCTAAGAGAAAAATAAGAGGAAAAGAACAATTCATGTATCAGAATAAGATCAATATATTACAGAGTAGTATTTATCAACAAATGCAAATATTTGTTTTTAAATAGTTCACCATCTTTTTCTTTCTTTCAGAATAAAAGAAACAAATCTCCCTTGAATACATTACAAAGATTGGAAATCAACTATGTTTACTCAAAGAAATATTACTGTTAAAACAGCTAAACAGACTGGAAAGTCAGCTAGTGAATCAGCTGTGAAGATTTTCTTCTCTGGAAGAACCAACTTAGTTCAGGTTTAGACTGAAATATCCAGACATCTCAGGACAGTAGTTTCAGCTTCTGACAGGTTCATGCCAACTTTTGATGCTAAGAAGCGTAATTCTAATTCCAGACATCATTTATCATCTCGGTGGGGTAAATGCTAGAAGGGATTTAAGGCTTCAAAAGAAGATCTGTTCTGCTCACACGATGACATACTTCAAACTATGCACTGTATCTCAGCATTCTGTACTAAAAAATTCTCTCCCCTTTATTACTGGTGCTTTCTTTAGTAATGTCACCACCAAAGGTGCTTACCACTCAAGAATTACATTGCATATGAAAAAAATGCATGTTTTATACAGCTAAGAATATTCATGCCTGTGCAGCAATCATCATGTAAGTGCAATGCATCACATATACATAGATGCACGTACTCAGAAACCTGGAGAGTCAATAAAAAATACCTTATACTTAGTATCACAGCTAGGTCAGAAGATTAAAAGAGCAAGATTAGATAAATAAGAATACATTACTGAAAACCACCTCATACAGTGCATTCTCAAAATGCAAGGATGCTAAGCAACAAGTGCAGCAGAACTGGGCAATGTTTGCTCATCTAACTGGGTCCCAGTGCCTGATCTGCATATTAGCAGCACTGAGCAGCGCAGAAATCCTTTTTCAACAGGAGGACAGACATCAGCCGGAGCAGAGCATTCACCTAATTGCCAAACATCAGTTTTATAGCAAACGCAAGCATCTCTCATCAACTGCTATGCTCAGAAAAGTTCAGGATGAAGAGAAGCAGCAATCAATTTGTTAGGGTGAACATGATTTTGTTCAGGTTGGTTTGTTTGTTGGTTTTGTGTTTAGCAATTTCACTTGCACTCAGTGAACAGAACAGGAAACAATAACCAGTATATCGAGCCAAAGCTGCACAACGGAATTTAGCCTTTACCAGGAGTAAAATACAGCTTGCTTATATAAATTAACTACCCCAGAAAATATTTTATTTTCCCAATTCATGACCTGTAATCTCAGCTGGTTCCAGCTGATATGCCTGCAGACAGACTCACAGAGGTATCTATTTTCCAGATTTGACATCCTTCTACATTACTGAACAAAGACTTCATTTTCCTTGTGGTGAAAACATTACCGTCAGCGCAGCTGGCTCTGCGATTACAATAGTCCTTCTAGTTCAACAGTACTCTGCTACCCAAGTACCCTATGCTTTTAGGTTCCTCACTTCAAAAACATCAAACCCCATCCTTTCTTAACATGCCAAATAGAAAGACTATGCTCTTGTTGGTTACACGTTCAGAGCAAAAAGTATGAAGTCACTGAAAAGGTAAGATGAAGTTTGTGCATCACAGGATGAGCAAAGCTGGAATTGGTTATAGTCCTTTCTATGCAAGCTGTTTATAAACACAGAAAATTAAAAGGAGATGGTTTAAGCATGCATAGGCCTTGCACTCCTCCCTTTTCTGGACAGCCTTGTACATTTTTTTGTATGTCTTCCTAGTTTAGTAACTTACGTTTGATAGAGTTTATCTTTTCTGTCATCAAAGCCAAAAAGACTTAGCAAAAATCTCTGCCTTGCAGTGCTAACAATGTCTATTGGTCAGCATGCTGGTACTAAGGAGAAAGTCAACATAAGCAGATGCAAATTCAGATGCAACTCTAAATTTGCTTCTTCCTCCTCTGCAGCTCCATAAGAAGAGTTTTAAGTGAGACAGAGATGACACATAACGTTTGAAAAGAAAAGACAAAGTGAGAACACCTCCTCAAAGCCATACATTTATCTCTTTTTTCTTTGGGGAATGTATTTTTCATTGACTGGCTCTCAATCACACCTAACACTGAACTTTTCAAATGAGTCTAGCATAACTCCATCAAAGGAAGTCAGAGAGAGAAAGGCAAAGAAATTATTTTGAAGCCTGCCTGCCTGTCGCACAAATAGGAAGGAGATCAGCAGCAGAGTACTTGTGACAGATGGTAAAAGGGATCCTGCATAAACCCCGCAAAGCAGTTTTGGACAGTCCTGTGAGCAATGCAGTGAGCTGTATGCATCCTATGGAACTAAGAAATGAATGTTAGGTGGAGGCTGTGATGGGCTTTGGGAGAAAGAGTGAGATGTAGAATGCTAACTAACCACAGGGGTTAATGCAGTAGGACTCAATAATACAGCTGGGCTGAGCAAGCCAGTGCCAGATAAGCACAAGGAGACGGCTGGCTCCCTACTCCCAGCAAACTATAGGGCTGAGTCAACCACTGAAAGCGGCTTGTCCAGCCGAGCCAATGGGTCCCGTCTGGAAAAGGGTGCAGCCTTCTGGAAAGCTCAACAGTGACTGCTGTTAAGCCCCAGGGAGCCTGACAAAACATTCACAGGCTCCAAACCACCACGCAAGACAGGGAGGAATTTTTTTATATCAAGATTTCAATGAGATCCAGCCTTTTCCTTCCTTGCATTCTGACTTCAGAGTGCTGGCTTGGCACCTCCATCATCAGATGACAATGGTCCTGGGGCAGGGAGGACTCAGCAGAAAAGGATGTATTATCCAGCACCATATGCACATGCAGAGGCTGGCAGATCGACAGGTATTAGGGAACAGATTTGTGAGAAAGAGGTCAACAGCATGCTGCAGTGTATTATTAGGAAGTTAATACAAAAGATACTAGTGAAAAAAAAAGCCCTTAAGACAAAAGATACTGGTAAAACAAACCTTCAAGAATTATTCAAGTTCAGCTTATTCAACATTTTAGATACATCAGTAAAAAAAAACCTACATCAGTGTTTTCTTTGTAAGCATACAAAGACGCACAAAGAGCACTAGCCAACTTTTAAACAGGTGAAGATACTGTGTCCAAGTCCCGTGATATCTAAACTTGGCATGATGACAACTTCAGACTGAAGGCTTAGGTTGTACCTGTAATTGCTGAACTCTTTAAGATGGTCTAGGACGTTTATCCAAATAGAATACTAGAAAGCATCAAAAAAAAAAAAAAAAAAGAAGCTCAACTAATTTCTGTTTACCTTAGATTTGTTTTTGTGTGTGATTAAACACAAGAGTATAAAACAGAAGTTCAAATGGATTAAAAACTTAACATATTCCTTATGAATCACTAAGACAAGATTGTTTTATATATATGCTTATATGTTTATGCAATATATTTTAACTGAAAATGTTTCAGTGCTGACTGGTATCACTGAACTTCTGCAGCTTCATATGTGTACATATCTGCATGCCAGCAGGTATAATTCTTTGGAGAACATGTCTTTTCCTTAAAGCTAAAACTGGAATGAAAGTAACGCATTCTATTCTTGTCTCTTCCCTGTTCCAACAGGCAAGCTACATTATTTTTGTGCTTCAGAAAATAGAGAATAAGTGATATTTACCTCATTCACATTTTTGAGGCATTCACAGTGGCAAAGACAAGTATATAGAATGAAAATAACTCTAGACTGTCAACCAGCAAAATGAAAAGTAAGTAACAGCCTACCTTAAGATCACGATGAACTATGCACTTCTGATGACAGTACTGCACAGCAGATACAATCTGAAACACCAAGATAATCAGTGAAATACTTAATTTCCATCTCAGCATTTGTATATAATCTAGTATATAATTTTGGTTTCTGATATGATTCAGCAGAATATAAGATATCAATATACAAAGCTTTAATTTTAGAAAATATTCATGTAAGTTTCATTAAAGCCAAACACTAAACCTAAAAAGTCCCTATAAGCAGCTCATTTTCTTATCAAAAAAAAGTTTAATATATATTCCTTGAGGTAATAGGAGAAACATCTATTTTAAATGCAGATCTCCCAATAGCAGTAACTATAAAAGGAAATTATTCCACCCCCCCAACCCAATAGCCAGATGTATCAACTCAGATTTTATCTTCTGAAATATCTGCAGCATAGCTCTGCAATTCATCCCTAACAGAACAGTTCATTCAACACGTCCATATGTATCTTTCACATATATATGACAAAACCCAAGTCTGAAACAGCAAGTTAAAAGCAGTTTAATTTACGTGTTAATTATATACCTTCATTCTGAAAAATTCCAAATTTTATCTAATCAAAGCTTTTCACAACAAAATCACCAAAAACAGGGTAGGAAAAAAAGATAAGAAAGCTTGTAATAACAGTATAAAAACCTGTTATAGACTACTCTTCATGGAAAACGGTATGACATGACACAGCAATACATGTCATCCTATCAACATCTCTAGATAGAACATCTGTTAAATTCTAACATATTCAGAAAAGGATCACAACCCTCAAATGACTCACAACAAAAAATGGGGCACTTAAGAACATCCACTAAAAAAGAATGCAAAACAGTCTCACTATTTTTAGATAGTACGTAGGAAGCAGATACTTTTCTCTTTGGGGATTTTTTTCCACTACAGCTTTAATAAACATTATAACAACGAATATTCTTTTAAAGTAAAAGAAGTATGCTCACATTCATGTCTATCCAAAAATACCATAAATAGAAACAAAAAAAAAAGAGTGAATTTTAATTTCATACCTGCCTGAATTTTGCACGAGCTTCTTTCTCTTTCATTCTTCCATGTGCAACTAGGTAGTCAAACACTTCTCCTAACCACAACAAGGACAAAACATCAGTTCTACTGCACAGGTTTTATTTTTGACTGTCATGCACAATCAAATTATGCTTGAAAACAACCTCCCACACACCTGCTTCTTGAAGGGAAAGGAAATAGAAGCAGCCAGGAAAAAATTCCCTTTGACTGTTTGCACTGAATTTCACTTTCCAGACATCAATAGTCAAGAAATATAAAAATGGAACCCTTCATACTAAGGCTTCTTCAAATTTAAAAATAAATTTACTTAAATTTACTTAAAGAACCACTGTGAAACAAACCAGAGACTTTGAATAATAAAACCTATTCATAATGCATATAAGACACTGAGAAATAGGTAGCTTCTTATGTATCAGATTTGGTTTGCATATCTCTAGTGGTTTCACTTAACACTATCTATATTACTTCTGGTTTTCCCTTCCTGTTCTCTAATAAAGCTGCTCAAATGCCTTTCAGATCCTCATCTTTGCACTGTTTGTTGAGCAGCCTTTCCTAGCTGGTCACCTTGCACTGGATTCCCTTCCCATATTCAAACATTCCCATTCAGCTGCTAAGCAGCTTCTCAAGCAGACACCCATTATCCCTCTCACTCTTTACAATCCTGCTGCTCTCCTTCCTGTGCTCCTTATTCCTATTCCTGGACCTGGCTCTCCAAGTGCTTTGGCACACGTTTTCAAGATCATACAAGGCATCAGTGCTTGGCTGAATATAGCAGATAGAGTCAAGTTTTTGCCATATTCAGCACCAGGTTATCTCCTGAAATTCCAGCAGAAGCCTCAAAATGGTGACTACCCTTAAACACAAACCTAATGGGTTACTTTACAGAACGTGATGCAAGCAAGAAAGTCTGCCCTGAGAGGTCTGTTAGGAATGCTGTGAAGGCCAGATTAGAATAACCCATTAACCATGAAGTTCTTATATCATTCCTAGGAATGCAACCGACATGGCTTTCCATATTTCAGTTTATCCTTAAAGCAGAGTTAAGAATCCACTTACCGCCACTGGCATATTCCATTACCAAATACAGTGTCTTTTCAGTTTCAATAACTTCAAATAATTTTACTGCAAGAAAAATGAATGAGAGAGAGATTGCAGCAGGGAGCAAAAGCACAGCACAAACAAAAAATTATACTCATGAAGTGAGTATAATTTATGGCCAGTGATAACACTAAACCATAGGAGAACTTTATACCCTTTAGGTTAGCATTCTTTTGAGAGGGGGAAAAAAGCAAAATTAATTTCTAAATCACAGCTGATAACAAAGCATATTAATTCACAATTTTCTGAGAAGTTTATGCACACTGTACAAACAAGTTCATGCTGAAATTAGTGTTCAATTTGACACGGACATCTTTAAGATCATACAAACCTTCCCTGTTTCGCTCGTAAACTGCTCCCAGTTAGAAATTTGAAGTTCTGACCAAGTGGGTACCAGAAAAATTAGGTCTGAAAGACTTTCCTCAGATTGTAATAGTAACCATTCATTTAAAACAAACACACCCCCACCACCACCCCCAAGAAAACAAAAACCAGCAGAAGCTAAGAATGCTGGAAAAGCAACAAACAATTTAAGGGATGAGAGGGAGTGCCTAGCATGTTATAACTTGTACACCTCGTCCATACCTTGTATGCAACAAGCCCTCTGGCCGATTCAGGACCATTAACTGTCTCTGGAACAAGACTGTCCAGCCCTCCTCAGCCAGAAGAATTGTCATCACAAAGTAGGGCCCTGAAGCTGTGGGGTACGTGAAAGAACTAAAGCAGAAAGGGAAAATTACATACTTTGTAATTCTAATTTTATGGAAACATTAGTCAGCAGGAGTCTCTCCTAGACTGAACTAATGGAGTTTTGCTACTTTCACCTAAAAAAAAAATTCATGTTTTTCGGCCTCAAGAATAATTTCAACAGAAAAATGGGAGCTGAGGTCCTCAACAGACCAGTGTGAGCACTCAGCATCTCCTATGTTAAGGCTTTTCTGGACTGAGCAGTTTCCCTCCTCAGAGCACCACTCTTGTTTCAAGCAGAGTGAGTAAAGGAGGTGAGACGATGAAGCATTTACTGAATGCTCACTGTCCTATTATCTCCAAAAAGTTTAACAGCATAGCAGTAAAGTACATTCAAATAAAGCCAAAGAGACTAAAATGTAAACAGTACAATAGAAAAAAGTTGCAGAAATGCAGGGCTCCTACCAATATTGGGATGATTCAGTATCTTCATTATTCGTACTTCTCGAAACAACTGTCAAGGAAGCAAGATAATTTTCTTAAGAGTGTGTTTATTAGAGAGAAGTTACACAAGATATGCAATGTTAGCTGCCAAAAAGGAGCAGCATAAACCACAGAAACTAGCATTAGCATAAAATATGGGTAAATATAGCACAGTGAACTCCAGAAAACATAACCTGTATCTTATACATTATATGAAAATAACCAACTACGTATCAAAACCAGACTAAATTTTAAGCTTTATATAAACAGACACAGGTAAGTTTTATAGCCCCTTCTGGAGTTTCAGCATTGACCAAACCCAACAGATTATTCACACAAGTTTTTGTTATCTCTTTGTTCTGTTTGGTGACTGGCCAGCTCACCTAACTACTCTGAACACATATGTAACAGTAGATGCAAATACAAGGTGTAGTTGAAACTACAGAAAAGTTGAACACACAGATGTTGAAATGGAATTAGACACCATGAATTCTGACTTTCCTCAGTCCTGATGCTCCACAGAGGTGAAACAGGTGAGTTCTTTTCTCCCAACTACCAGATTTTACACTGGGTCATAAACAGCAATGTCCCCTTCTCCTCCTGGCAAGGCCTGAAGGTTTATGATTGCTCAAAGTCTGCTTTAGAATCTTGAGTCACATAATTAAAAACAACAGGACAAACTTACATCCCTACCTGTATACACTTCAGGCAACAGTGGGTTGATGACTTTTTTTAACCAGAAATGAGGTCTTAGCTCTTAGATTTCTAGCATTCATGGGTTTACTGATTAAATAAAAGGTGAAGCAAGACTAACCTAGGGGGTCAAAAGAAAGAAGGAATCCAAAATGACTACACAATTCCATTACTCTGTACTTAAGGCTGTCAATACTGATAAGTTTTCACTGTTTTACTTCAAGTGAACAGCCTAACCCCACTGTCAATTCTATTTACTGTGCTGCATGCTTAGTACTGCATTAAATTGCAGTAGGATGTTGGAATGAAGAAAAGCTCAGCAGCTTCAGCGTAATGCTCGAGATGTTTTGGAGGTGTCTTAGCAGTACAGACCTCCTTACAGAGCAACTTGGCTCAGTGCAGAAGTGCGCTGCTGCTGTTTTGCTTCTCTGATGTCTCAGAGGACATCTCTGCCTCCATTTTCAAAATGAGTTCCATTTGTTCAGATGCTACCTTTGCAAAAGGGTACTACGAGGCAAGCCACAGACCAGACACCTCCTCAAAGAGCAGCACTTCACGGTTTCTATTTTATGATGGCTGAGGCTACAAGTTAAGAGAAATTGGAATTCTTTTGCTTAGACAAAGCTATTTAGTCATAACATTTGTAAAATTCTGCATTTATTCTACAGAGCAACATCTTTTTGAAATTCAGCTTTTGATCAATGTTATTGCAGTTCTATATTGACATTTAAGTATTTCAAGCTAGTCACAATCCACTTGCTTTACAGTTGCCATTAAAACAATTTCAGAAGGAAGCAAAGACTTTAAAAACATTTCTCTGACAACATGATCAGTATGATGCAGTTTGCTTGTGTTCAAAATGTAACACATGGGTATGTAATTCTATGAATTAAAATACTAGAATTAAACTTTAGCAAATATCCTTGTTTCCTCATGAAGTCAGTTATTCCCATGAAAATACATCCTACCAGACTGTTCTTTGTGCATTTTTTGGTTTTATAACTGAATTTGCTGCACAAGAACACATTTCCCAGCTAAATCAGTATCAATTAGTCAGAAGCTAACAAACCTAAACCAAGCAAGGGTACAGCTTCAGAAGAGCTTCTAAGCAGGTATATGGAAAACCATAATTCCTGCCAGAATGTCGGAAAGATATTTCATAACTTAACAGTATTAATGCTGGTATAAAAGTTCAGCAAAGAAAACACGCCTTCATAAACATTATTAAAATATAGACTGCTATAAATAAAATAATTTCAAATCTAGAAAAAAGATCAAAGAAATAATTTTACATGTAATAGGAAGCCCACAGTAATTGTAAAAAAAGAAGCGGGATGGGAATTTTTCTATTCAATAGTCTTACAGGATTTCAAAGTTGACCAATTGGTTTAAGATTTAAATTAATTTCAGTGGCATGAATTCTGTTCCACATAGTATGTAATTTATTTATTTTTTTACATAAAGGAAAAAGCCTATTAGGAAAAGGACAAAAAGTCTATTTTCCTCAAGACCTCTAGCCTCATGCAGATACTTTGTTATATGAAATGAAACACCTAGTTGCCCTGGCTCTGAATAAAACACACCACTAAGATACAAAGTGTGGGCTTAGGTTTATCCATATTCACACCAGTACGTTTTTTAACAACATCTTGTATTATATATCTTGTTGAATAGGCGTTTTTCAGAAAACTGAAGTGTATGTTCATATACAAGCAGTATATAGTCCAGGTATGAGCCACCATGAGTAAATCAGAGGAAGTAGTCTCAACCTTTTGAAAGAAAGCAGCTATTCGAAGGCAAATTCTAGATGAACTCAAAGTCACAAGGTCAAATTGGGTATTTTCTTGCTGTCAGTGGCTCTGTGGTGGGCTTCTTTGTTTGGAGATTTTGACTTAAAGGCACTTTTAATCTTGGTTAAAATGCATTTTCATGCTTAGAGCAAGAACTGGGCAAGGCTGAAGCAGATTAAGTTCTCTTAGGTGATGCTCATCCACACAAATCGTGTCAAGCATAATATGAAGGGAAACTGGCTGGTTTATTTTACAGTCAGGATGGCAACAGCCTCCCTGCAAACATGAGAGCAGGGAAAGAGAGAAATCAGCAGAGTAAGAACTGAAAAAATAGTTGAAATCTTGGAACCTACCTGCAGGTACCTGCTAACTAAATGGCTTGCTCTGAGAAAAGATTAAAAACTTTAAGTGGTTGTATTTCCTGGAAAACTCCTCTCCCAACTGCCTGCCCACTACTGAAACTACAGCACACAAGGCTGTTTTCTTCATAGGGAGATCCGTATTACTCTGAGAGTTTGTATTTTGCAGTTTTTATCAGCTTCTGACAAGTTTTAGCAGTTATACACCTGGAAACTGATGTTTTCAGACCTTTTTCAGAAGTAACTCAGGTGTAGGCATCTTGCAAATTAGGCAGATGTAACTTACGCATTCCAATATACTGTGATGTAATTAAGTCACACAGCTTTGTTAAAGCTGCGCGGCATGACAGATGCTTCCAACCCAGGAAGAAAGAAATTGTTTGAAAGGTTGAAAACTGAAATAAAGGAATAGCACTGCATACAGACCATAAACAAGCCTCATTACACCTTGTGTAGTTGATGGCCCATGTGATCCAAGGGGATGTGTAAGGGGCTCTCAAAGAAAAAAGAGCAGGGACCCCTTTTTCAATACAGGTGTTCAAAACAGCAGAGGGGGAGTGAGATGGAAATGGGGCAAATGAACTGTTCTCTGGAGTCCTGGTGTATATTCAGGACTTTACTTGGTCCAGTGTAAATGTGCATTTATACAAATTAAGAAGATGTCAACGTTCCCTCGTCAAATTTTCTCTCATAAGCAGAATTAAAATATAGACCACTATAAATACATGAGAGAAACAATCTAGAAAATCTCTGATAAATGGATAACACTTGAATAAAAGCATTAACAGTATTCCAGTATTTCAGTACATTATTTTTACATTCAAGACTTTGCATTCTGTGAAGCACTACTTTGGGATAAATCCCCAGCCCTCCCCTTTCCCTTTGCAGAAGCATGTTGGTCATTAACACCATTTATGTCAATGAACAAAAACAAATAGAGATATCTTTAAACAATAGCCACTACACCCTTCAGTAACACCCAAGATACCTCTATATGCAAAAAAATAGATGTATTAAAGCAACAAGACCATAGTTCTTTCCTACAAAGCCAAGTTTGTTAATTTTATAGAAATCTAGACAGATCAGAGAGCTTAGTTCTGCTTTTGTGATGAGGCAAGCTGCAGGGTTATACAAGAATATAATTCAGGTTTCATGCACACCTCTACTTTCTTGAGCAGCAGGGTACTGCTCTCTCAGAAGGTGTAAGTGCTCCCTGACTTCCTGCCCCATAATCCACCCCACATCTATAGGGCAGCTCTTCATTC
This sequence comes from Coracopsis vasa, assembly GCA_026283785.1. NCBI lineage: Eukaryota > Metazoa > Chordata > Aves > Psittaciformes > Psittacidae > Coracopsis > Coracopsis vasa. The sequence continues at coordinate 26,406 of JANHGB010022117.1, forward strand.
TTAACAAAGTGCTACCATTCAGAAAAGCTCCTGGACAAGCACCTCCTTGTTGTAAAAGGGTTGTAGCATCAATAGCTTCACACATAATAGAGGACAGCCAGCACCACACTCAATTCATAGAACTTGTACGTATGGAAAAGGCACAATGCTTGAAAACTTGAATCCTGCTTTTCCAGTTTCATTTTTCAGGGCAAACTGCAGCAAGTACAAAGATCTTCCATTGCTAACACTTCTACTTACTGTCAGGCTGACATCTACATAGAAGATGTACTATTTTAAGTCACTACACTCAAACTAAAAAAACCTCCAGATAACCAAGGCTTTTTCTTGCTTTGAAAGATGTGCTGGAATGCTTCTCTAGTTTCTAAATCATTATTGAGAATGGATGTTGCAAAAAAGCATAGCTTTCAGTAGGTAATGTACTGAAATTGTTTCCCATCTTCTGTTGTTAAGGAAAGAAAGAACCTAAGTTTGAGGCTTTAGATCTGTTAAATAATAAAAAGAAGCATGCTGACCGTTAGAAAGGGAAAATCTGAACTGCCATTTGCTAATCAAGCCTATTAAGAAGAAAAAAAGCCCCTTCTGCTCCATTAGCAGTTTGCAGAAGAGCAACAGAAGGCTATTTCAGAAACCTCCCTAAGTTGAGCCAGTACAAGAAGATGTAGCAGACATGCAGAAAATAGAACAGCTATTTTGATATAAACTCTAGTTATAATGAAACCCAAATACTTATATTTGGGAACAAATTACAATCATGACAGTGGAAAAGCTAAGTCAGTACAGTATGTTACTATCAAGACAGCAAGTTCATAAAAAAGCCAGCTCTGTCTTCTAAACAGGTGCTAACCCAGTAAGATGGGAACCACATACTGAACAAATTGAAAACAAAAGGCAGTGCCTTTAATTCAACATTGTTTATCTATTTAAGGAGGTAGAGGTTCTGAAGCAATAAGTAACTTCAGACTAACACACTGCAGGCATAAGGATGTGGAATTAAAAATCCACAAGGTCAGCTTACTTGTGCAACCATCTCCTAACATTTAATGGTTTAAATTAGAGTAACTATGTCTGTGAAGTACCCTGTCCATATGCGCTAGTTTTGGCTGGGATAGCTAGCTTTCTTCACAGTAGCTGGCATGGTGCTGTGTTTTGGATTTGTGCTGAAATCAGTGTTGATAACACAGGGATGTTTTAGTTGCTGCTGAGCAGTGCTTACACAGAATCAAGGCTGATTCTGCCTCACACACTACCCCACCAGTGAGTAGGCTGGAGGTGAACAAAGAGCTGGAAGGGACACAGCCTGGATAGCTGACCCCAACTGACCCAAAGGATATCCCAGACCATATGGCATCGTTCTCAGCACATAAAGCTGGGGGAAGAAAAAGGAAGGGAGGACATTTAGAGTGATGGCGTTTGTCTTCCCAAGTAACCATGAAGTGTGATGAGCCCTGCTTTCCTGGAGTTGGCCCAATACCTGCCTGCCGATACGAAATGGTGAATGAATTCCTTGTTTTGCTTTGTTTTACCTACTAAACTGTCTTTATCTCAACCCATGAGTTCTCACTTTTACTCTTCTGATTCTCTCCCCCATCCTCCTGGAGGGAGTGAGAGAGCGGCTGTGTGGTGCTTAATTGTCATCTGGGGCTAAACCATGACACCATCCTATATGCCATAAAGAACACTGGAGAATGGCTACGAACAAACTGAAGATTTGCTCTGCTTTCATACTCATGACTAACTACAGATCCAGCTTGTATAATACTTTCAGCAACCTAAGTATGTGCTTAAATATTTCTGTTAACAAAACAGAATGGTACATGAGAAGCTACGATGCCCCACATCATTTTACTTAATTAGGTCAGTAGCAGTCACTTGCTCTTGCTATCCTTTATACTACAGCGAAAGGAAAGGGGATGGTTTTGTGAATAACCTGGTGCCTAAGATAATGTCATATTTGTCTTGTTTGATTTATAATAATCAATAGTGATTGAAGGCCTGAAACAGAAGTAAATCTAACCATGCTGATGAACCACCCTCCCACCCTTATTTGCTTTAAAAAACAACAGTTGCTTGAGTGACTGTGCAAAAAACTGTGCTTAAGCTTACTTAAAAGCTTTCAGGGAAATCGATACTCACTCAAAATTCTCAGAAAACTGTAAAGCTGAAGACAACTAGAACTTCAAAACAAAACCTACTTTTTTTCTACAATCAATTTCAATCAAGATGCTACAAAGGAAAACTTCACACTTTCCAGTGTAAACAGAAGATGGGATAAATATTTTTAGAAGTTACTGAAGAATGGAATTGTGGTTAAATCACTAAATTTAACTTAGTTCTGCTATAAGCTGCTTCTAACTGTACCTAAAAATGTTTCTCTTGCTATCAGCTTCCCACTCAACAACCAAGTAACAGCAACAATATCCTACCACAAAAGTATTTTGTGTAGTGCGACAGCATTTTTTATAGGCTATGAAGGTTTCATTTATACCTGGAATGACTTATTATTGAATGTTCTTGTGTGAAATACAACTTACTTGTCATTACAGCAATTATCCCAGAAGTTAAGTTTTTCATGCTTAGTTTTCCAGAACATTTTAACATTTTTACCCTCTCATTGCTCAACAGTGAGACAAACTCACACAGCTCTTCTAGTGTAAATACCAAGCTAGGTAGGAAACAAGCTATGTGAGCAGCACATGATTTCCCCAATATACTCTGTTATGTACTGCTTCTGTGGGTCCCCTCTTCACTAGGTCAAATATTAGCAACCCAAAGCACACAGAAAACCCCAGGGTTTCATTAAAATACTTATCACAACGGTTATGAAGGACTTCTGAATTTCTGTCTACAGGCACAAACAAGCAAGAATGTTCTGATTATGTTCAGTCATTCTGGCAATTCTATACACGATTACTGTATTACAGAAAAATCAAAGAAAAACTCATTTACAGCATTACGTCTAGATTTATTAGGTAGACAAACTACTTGCGTACCTAATTAGATACAAATTTTACTGTCAGCAAAGAATAAAGCTGAAGAAGGAAGGAAGAACAAATAAGCAATGCTTAGATAGGAAACACAGAGTAACTGCCCTTAGACAACTTGCACATGCACCTTATAGCAAGGACTGTCTCCCAAGGTCATATGTACACAAAGATGTTTGCTTAGCAAGATAAATGGACCAAATATTTTTGTCAAATACACAAAAGATCACAGTTCAACTGTCCATAGAATTTCAGATGTTATGGTATATTCTTACCTTTTGCAGACTAGTAGGATTTAGCTGGGTTTTATCTATTATTTTCACAGCAACCTTGGGGAAAAAACAAAACAAAACAAAATGAATTATTAAACTCAGAAAAATGTTTACACAAAAATATATTGCACCTTTGCAAGCAAAATCATAGATATACCTGTAAGACATGCATATATGTCTGCTTTTATGCATTACATCAAGCAAAATTGCCTCACCTATGAGGATTTATCAGCAGGAGCTCAGAACTTTGACACAAGATGGTACCACCAAGAAATCAGTGTTATACTTCAGTCAGTGTTTGGACAGAACAATGTTATCTTGTCTACTGCAAAACCAGCTCCTCCAAACGCAAGATCTGTCTATCAATATATTTCAATAACAAAGATTGATCTATCTATCAATAGATTTATCAATATGAATGAAATCTACCTATCAACAGATTTCTCTTTGGTTTTGGTTTGGGGTTGAACAGACCCCCTCCCAACCCCAAAATACCCTTTGAAGCACAAGCTTTTTGATCTCTTCACCAAGAAGTTATATTTTACGAAGAGGGGTGAAAGGTTAGAGGGAGAAGACCTGGATGCCTCAGGTAACTTTTTCTATATCCTGAAACAGCTTCTCTGCATCTTCCTTTATGATGGCAAAAAACCAATGCTTTTTCTGTTCGGAAGAAAAAGGTAAAAGAATAGCAGAAATACCTACAAAGATAGCCAAAGAGAATATAAAACACACGTTTAGCCCTTTTTTTCTTGAAAGGCTTACCTCTCTTCCAGTAAGCACATGCCTGGCCAGTTTCACTTTGGCAAAATTTCCTTTTCCTATTGTTTTCAGTAAGCGATAATTTCCAATGTGAGGATGCTCTTCATTGGTAGATGTAATGGAGTTTCTACACCTGGGGATGTTTTGTCTGCTACTTGACTTGATAGGCTGGACGTGTGGTTCAGTGTATCCATCCACAGATGTATGCTGAAAGGCAGATAAAATAGTTTGGAATTTAGCTACTTGGTTTTTAGACAGTTGCAGCAAAATAGACTAAAAGCACAGAAAGGAGAAGAGGAAAGTAATTTATTTACTTTTACAATATGTATATGATAACTTTGGATGCAGCCTAACCAGAATGTGCTGCCTTTGGACAGTATCTCAGGAAAAGCCTACAGACAGATTTTCACCAGCCCCCAAAATAAAACTAGAGACACCTAGGTAGTAATCAACAAACCATTACAGACTTTAATATGAAACTGTGCCAAACTACACACTACACTACTATATTACAAACTTGACTAATCCTAACCAAATTTAGTCTTTTCAAAACAAACTATAAATATTTGTACTTTGGCATATTTGGAAATAAGATTTCGACCAATTATTTTATTAACTTTCTTCAAATAACATTATGAGAAAAGTATTTATTCAAGCAAGCTTTGCTCCCCAACCTTCTATAAGGCAGAGAAGTTCTTATTCAAATAACGAACACTCTACACCTTTAGTTAAAAATATTAATCCATTCTTAAAAAAACTCCATGATATCTCATAAATATAATTTGAAACCTTAAAAAGTCTGAAGAACTAAAAGGATGTTATTTTTAATGCATACCAACACATCATCCCACATTATGTGTTAGTCACTGAAATCTGCAGAGCTTCTGCATCCTTTAACTTCCAAGTATATAAGGGGCAACATACAGATGAGGCTTGGAAGTGTTCCAAGGAGAAACCAAAGTAACAGAAGATGTCAAAGAGGTGTTAAGTGTTTCAGTATTTCAAATTGCTTTCTAACTTACTGGGTACAAATATAAGAGGTAAAATTCAGCCTGCGCTCTCTTAAGGTAAGGATTTTAATGCAGGCAAATACTGTAGGTAGAAACAATGTCTTTGCAGACCAGTTTTTAGGTTTCAACAACAACATGCTTTTAGATTTCAACAACAAAAAGGCATGCTTACTCCTAGCTCACCCAGCTCCTGCTAAGCATAAAGCATCAACAAAACTCAAGACACCTCAATATTTTCCCATTATTCACTGCTTCAGTCAAAAAGTGGGAACCTGTATCTTTGTACCTGTACCTTTAGAGCTCTAACTGAGACTTTCTTTACAGACCAAAGGTTTCTAGATCTTTGACATGAAGCTGAAAGCAGAGTCAGAAGGCAGTGGGAGGCTTTACTTGGTTTCTCCCAATACCAAATCTAACATGGGTCTATGCTGATTTCACCCATCATTCCTTATGCAAATAATCATTTTCTTCTACAAGCAAAATGTAAAGAGCGCTTCCAGCTCCAGTGTGTTTTTATTATACACTAAAGTCAATCCCCTCCTGTAAACACCATGGCTCACAGACAGTCCCCCTGAGCCAAGTGGAATTATTTCAGGACATAAGCACTAGCAGAATCGGGAAAACTAGCAAACAGCTACCACAGAACCGGAAAAAACAACGAGTATACCACAACCAGAATGTTCTTCCCAAATGTAGCACAGCTCTGCTTACATCACCTCCAGCATTATTAATTATTCACTACGGCCAGGAGAATGGTCCTAAAGATAATTCTCTGTTTGTCTTTTCATTACCAGAGTCTCTCTGCAAAATACTACTTTACCCCACTGCTAAATTGTTTTGCAAGCTACTGCAGAACCAAGCAAGTCAGGCAAGTTTAGATTCTGTGTATCAGACAAATTTATTCAACCATGAAGTAACACACTAGCAGTAACACTTATCTTTTAGAAGCACATAATTAAAATACTTTTTCTGGTCTTGGAAAGAGAGAATCAGAAGGATAGAGGCAGGCAAAGAGGCTTTGAAATATTACTTCAACATTAGTCCTACATATGATAAACCACAGCCCAAAAAAATCTTGCCTAAGAAATTTATGTGATACTTAGATTAGACATTAAGAAGAAGTTCTTCACTATGAGGGTGCTGAGGCACTGGCACAGGTTGCCCAGTGAAGAGGCTGTGGCTGCCCCATCCCCGGCAGTGTTCAAGGCCAGGTTGGATGGGGCTTGGAGCAACCTGCTCTAGTGGAAGGTGTCCCTGCCCATGGCAGGCGGTTGGAACTGGATGAGCTTTAAGGTCCCTCCCAACCCAAACCAGTCTGTGATCCTACAACACCTGCCAGATCAGTATTTATATGGTGCCAATAATGAATATTAGAGCTGTACGTAGAACCCTGTCCAGAGTTACAGTACTATGCTACACAAGCAAGTTTTGGAAGTCTTTGAGCCTGTTTATGCACACAATTAGGTTTTCACTACTTGAATTACAATGCCTACCAGCATTAGAAACCCCAATATCCATTGCCAATTTCATATCCTTCACAGGATTAGTCTACATCCAGCTCGAAGGGATCTTTTAGATAAACAGTTGGATAGTCAAGCAAAACCAATGCCACAGGCAAAGCGTACAGTGGCTTCACAGGAGAGATAATTTTAATGCAGATTTAACAAGGAAAGCAGCTATAGCTGTTGTTATTGAAAGCATAAATGACGATATAATGCAGAAACAAATCTGAAGTGTGTGTGTGGGAAAGTAACAAAGTTCATGGTCATGATGATTTGGCCTTCCTGTGACAGAAAAACTAAGCCCCTCTGGACAGTTTCTTAATTATTCTCTCTTAGGTTATCTTCAGAGTCAACCATTCTCCTCAGCTATGCCCAAGGATGACAGAAAACATGCATAAGAAAGGTCAAGTTTCTTAGTTTATATACATATATATGGCACACAAACTTCTGAATTTGAACATAACTGCATGAAATTCAAATTATTCTTCTTAAGTCTTGCAATCGGCCTTCTTTTGCACATCAACAGCTTGGCATTGTTGGAAAGTACAGAAGAATTTGAACTAGAAACTCAGCAACTTCTAGAAATAAGCATTCAACAACATTGAAACATATCAAGGTTAAGATGTTGGAAAACAACAACAAAGGTCAGTCAAATAATGGTATCTCAGAGACGATTTCCAAACAATGCTAAAGCTGAATTCCACAGAAGCACGTAATATCCACATTGTCTAGAAAGACAGGCTACATAGTTTAAAGATCTTTCTGGTCCATTACAATAGGTTCATTCATTATGCATCAGCTACTATGTGGCTATTTGATTACGCCATTGCAGAAGAACAATCTCTAAAATCTGAGAAGTTTTACAGGGTGCTGGAAAAAAGCAGGCTGTAAAAAACACTGCTCCCCCTGGAGCAAACTGTCATCTCGAACAATTCCAGCTAACCACATGGGATTTTAGTTAGGGATTCTGGTATTTCTCTATCTTTTTTTAGTGGAAAAACACTACCTTACTAGTACATCATATACACCGTTGCTGTATGTTCAGTTTATGTCAGTGTTAAATAAAATGTCTGGAAATCAGCACAAAAAATTGTATTTTTCTTAATATAAAATGTAATTTTAAACAATAAAGGTGCAGCAGTAACAATTGCTTAGAGCTGAAAGGGTGTATTAGAACAGCCATTTAGTATTCTGCATATTAATCAGGTACTTAAAAAATAAAACCCAATACAACAGGAAAAATCCACACAAAACAGAATCCACCACCTTTTCTGACATCTCAGAAAAGTAACTTTATCATTCAACTTAAGATAGCTACTGAAAAGAGCTTAATTAACACTTATTACGCCTAACTAGGTTTATTTCTGACACATTCTGTTAGATATATAACAAAGCCAAAGGTACTAAAATTGCAAGAGTTAACTTGATCCATTGCTTCCCCAAGGCTCAAAGCTATCGTTTTCCGTGTTTACCCAAGGCAGCTTTGCAAAAGCAAGATGACCTGATGCCCAGACACTTTACCTCTGAGGAAGCACCAAAGAACTAACCCCACCAAGTAGATACAAAGTATGTACTCCATTACTCTCCTTATTCAGCGTTCTTTTAGCCACTTAGCTTGCCACTGGAGTAGTATTCTCACAGATTATACACTATAATTAAACTTACATCACCAAATATATAAGCTGCTCTTACAGCTTACTCTTAAAATGCCCCCAAAACTATTCTGGCCACCAAACCACAGTCTTTCTCAATCAAGTAAAACTGATGGCCTCTATAGTCTTTCTGAGTAATAGATAACTTCCACACATCGATCTTCCTGCAAATACAACACACTTGATTAAACAAACGTCTTTGTCCTGAATTTTCCCCTTCTTGAATTACTGCAAGGCAAATTCCTTGGTATAGCAAGTCCATGGAAGCAAAGTATGCACACACAGTGCTAGAAAAGGCACATCACCACACTTCCTCTATTATCTCCTGTTCTGAACTTAAATTTCTTCCAGGCAATTTTTACATTCATAACACCCAACATTTTCAAGCATGTGCAATAAACACAAGCATTTGTAACAGCTGTCATATTCTGCAAGGTAATCAAAATAGCTATGCCAGACAGAGGGAGTCTGATGGCTTTAGAAGACTGTCTTTCTAAACAGCTCTCATCTGCAATGGCTTTGATTTGGAATTCAGGGGAAGGAAAGGGGAGAAAGAGAAGTAAAGTCCTGGATGTTTTCATGTTTTAACTGCTTGCTCTCTTCAACTGCTTGCTCTCTTGCTTCTAGCAAGCCACCACAAGCAAGTCTTACTAACGTAACAATCAAACTAAAACTAAACTAGAAGGAAGATCTTGGTAAACCTCAATGTACAAACTAACAGAAACATTCATTATCAGCTTGTTCTACATCATACATCAAGAGCACTCAGAGGTCCAGATTTACAGGTATGAAGCGTGGTGCAACTCTGAACTGCACAAGACGATAGTACCTGATCCGTCAGCCTGTGCCAGAAGGGGATTCACCCCTCTTCCAGGTAAACCTCCCACCTGCACAAAACCACAGCTCATTCTGGCCACATGTACCTGTTGCATCATACTACAATTACTAAAGCACCTCTGATCTCAATCAGAACATTAATAGAGCATTATCTACTCTGATTTTTTGTATCTCAGACACATGAAAAAGTGCTGGGGTAGGGAGGGGAGCAATTAAGACTGAATGTATACACCCTGATTCTTTTAATTGTTGATAAGAAATTATGAAATGTATACTAGATTGGGAATGCATGAAAGAAACTTTGTCATTCAGAAAAATAAATCCCAAACCCAAAGCAATCAACCTACTCCACTGCAACAGGATTATATGCAGGACTCTGCTCAGAAAAACCCAAGAAACACACACAGTGAGGGGGAGAAAAAAAAAGTATATATAGATTTTTAAATCAGATACCAAGGTCAATAAATGGCAGACAGAAGAGAATTGGACAAAACTGGGACATTTGTCTGGAACTTGTAGCCACAGTTTGAGCCTGCTCACAGAGGCTTTCCAGAAGTGCAAAAAAAAAGAATCGAACACATACATGTGCATCTTCCAGTTTATATCAGATTTACGTAATATGTAGGAATTCCAGCCATGGACTTTTAAAAGAGCTTGAAGCTGTCAGCAATAAGAAACAATGATTTTGAATACAGCTCGACTCAGTCAAGCATGTGGGAACATTTCATTAACTGATGCTACAACTCTGAAAGCCATTATATAAAACTTGAAAAATCCAAACCTTAAGCATGGAGTTCAATACATATTATAAGTGAGATACTAAACACAGTAACTTCCCCTTGCTCTTTTTTTATATTCCTTTCTCTTCTTCCCAATTGTAATATTCTGTATTTCAAAAAAACAACTTCAAAGCTAATAGGGAACCATTTCTATTGCAAGGTGAAATACAATCCCTTAATGTCAATTTACAACAAAGATGCCTTTTAAAAGCATACATATGTTGGTGACAGTTCAAGTTATGCTGAGCATTGAATAAATCTTATCCTGTGCTTGTTACTATGGTTCCTAAACGCCTTACAAGTTTTGGTGGGGTTGTATTGTTTGGGGTTTTTTGTTTGTGTGCTTTTAAGTGCTCAACAGAGCTTTGTCAGACATAGCAGAAATAAGTTTGCCAGCTTCAAGACAGAATTGTTTTTCTGATCACAAACTACACAGGATGTGATGTTTACAGCTCCATACTTGCAGTAATCTAGGATAGAAAACAGAGCCCATGACCAGTGCAGTGCCACACACAGCTGAGTTTCAAAAGTTCATACACAAGCTTCTTCAGAATACTTGTAATCTTCATATAGTGACATTAACTTGTCATAAATCCTGCCCATGTTATAGTAAGCTTGCTCCCAGTTTCTTTTCTTTTTTAATACAGCAGTAACGTCATATGGAAGGGTGGAGTTCGTTGTTACATGGAGTCACAGACTCTTTTTATTTAAAGGATTAAAATATAATAATTGCGCTGGTCCTCCTCTGAGAAGTCAGCCAAAACACTTCAGAACAACAAATACCTTCACAGCATTAAATCAGGTCTTGTAACCTGCACTCAGCCAATATGCTTCCTCCTCTCCCCAGGCCTGAAGCCCTGGGCCCGGACAGGCGTGCAGGTGCAGCAGAACAGGACCTTCCTGCCTTTGTTCCGCTTCACTCAGAACTGGCACAGTTATTCCAACCTGGCACTTTCCTTCCTGACTCATCCCAAACACACAAACAGCATTTTCCAGGGCTAATTCAGGACAGTCGGCCCATATCATCTCCATTAATTGCTATGGCAAAACTGAGCCCTCCCCAGCGTCCCAGTGAGAATTAAAGACAAGCCAGCTAAAAGCTACTGCAGTAAACCACAGGTAGAACCCAGGGAAGTGGGGGAGAGTTTTTTCCTGAAATCCTCTTACGTTTACTCATTTTTATTTGTAATTTGGTATAGTACTAGAAGCTACAGTCAGCCCCATCAAGCAAAAGAGTAAACATTTCCTATCTTGTCAAAGTGAAATGGTTAATGTCCCTCACCCATGAAATCTAACACAACCCGTGTTTTTGAAGAAAAGCACTTATGGGAAGGGGAAGGAAGGAGAAAGGCAATTCCTGCTGCAGTCTCCTGGACACATTTAAACAGAGAAGAGACCCTTCATGCAGAGAAAGTTCTTTCTACATTTCTTGCACCTTCCTCAGGATGTGATCAGTTTAATCCTGCACCCAGAGATGCAGGCAGCTATGGGGCACTGCTGCTGAATGCCACGGCACTCACAGTTTGCTCAAAACCCCTCAGTAAAACAAAAAAGACAATGAAATGCTGATGTTGATCGTTAACAGAACCAACCAAACAAGAACAGGAACACACCCAGAAAGCGAAACTTCTGGCAAAGGAAACTGGCAAGAGTTTTTATTGCACTTATAACTGATGCAGCCAGGTCATTTTTCAACTGGCCTGATGAAAGGCGGGAGAAGAGAGACACAAATCAACTTATGGTTCAGGATCACATCAAGCACATGGAGCTTCTCAAACATTTGCCATAGTACAAGAAGTGGAAACTGGTTTAATATCAAACTTCAAAACTGAGGCAAAAGGGCTGTTTATGCAGCCTGGAGACTACAGTTTGGAAACCTGAGGCTTGCCTCCAGATGAGAACAGTAGTTAAGAGGCAAGGTTTATTTCAGAAGAGTGACCAGATTAGAGACCTAATTGTCTCTGACACTCAGGATCAAACAACCCATCTTCTGGGCCAGATGAGGGGTTTTCTTCCACAGAAGGAAAGCATACAGCAGCTAATTGGGACCAGGCTCTGAACCCCAACTCATTCTTTCTCTCCAAGTTTATGAAACCTGTATTTCTTCCTTGCCCACAGCATGCCTAAAACAACTCTGGAAGCGCCCACATGTGGCATAATGGCTGCTAAAGGTGATCCAACGCTGTTTACATGCCTGCACCCAGTCACAACCACACTATCACTGGGGCAGCAGGACACAGAGCCAACACAGGAAGCCACACGAGGCAAAACCCAGCAACTCTCCTGCCAGGGTAACCTTCAACTCCTCAAGTACATGTACCCCCAGCATCCCAAGCACCAGTGCAGGTGCAAGGAAGGGGAACATCCATCATTGGGAAGAGGGGGCCACATCAGCTCCATGTTAACACCAGTGGTGAAACTGCAGCTAGGAGATACTTATTCCCATTCCAAAACAAGGTAAAAAAAAAAAAAACAACAAAACAAAACAACAGAGAAAAAAAAAAAGGCAAACAAAACCTCCAAAACAAACCAACTAAAACAAATAAAAAAAGAAATACCACAAACAAATAAGCAGATTTGCTTATTTGTGTTGTTTCCCTGCACTTGGTGTGTAAGGCAGAAGAGCATGTAATGTGAGCTTAAAGAAGTGACATGCATAGGCAAAGCACCCTTAACATTCATGTTGCATAGAAGAGAAAATTAAGTTACTCTTTTAGCAGCATTTCTGAAGCCTTAGCATCCCCATTATTTAATTCATCCAACGGATCCAATGATGAACCCATCAAGACAGATCACCATCTTACTTGAAGACTATTTTACCTCAAGGTCTTATTAACTTTCTGAAGTAAAGCCCGCTTCTAAAAAGTGATGAGATGACCAATTAAAATATCCAACCTGATAGCAATACATACTAATTGATGTCCACATGTCCTAGAAAAGAAACTGTAGGGCACCACAGGACTGTAGGATGCTTGAGGATCATGTCAAGTTACATTTCAAATGAAGTTACCCAATACTCAGCACGATTTTCCAATATTCTTTTGACATGTACCTTTTAGGGATCTTGGAAGTCTAATCTAAAGGGTATGGAGATTCATCTAAGATCTCCTTTCCTACAACACAATGGGCAACCAGTTAATTTTGAGAATTAGAAGGGGAAAAAATTGCACAGACCTACAGCAGATTCACAGGGCCTATCTCCTGCCCTTCCACAGGAGCTGCAGTCCTCAGGGAGTGGCAGGGAGTCCCTCCTGACCTGGACAGCACCTTCATGGCCTCTTGCACCAAAGCATACTAGATTACTTTCTTCAACTTTAAGGCTTAATAATATTTTCTGATACATGTATCTGCAGCAAGGCCTTCTGATTTCATTAACAAGTCTTGCCTCAGAAGTGAAGAGTGTTTATTGGAGCCCATTTGCCAAGGAGATGCAGTTTTAATATTTAAGCCAGGATATCATCAGACTCAGCATTCTGCAGACATTATTTTTCGTAAGCATTCATACAAAGGTTGACTTTGAGTAGTAACATGTATTTTGGCCACCTTCCTAAGAGGAGGAAGTACCTTCGATACCTGTAGCAATGAGCCTGCACTCAAGCAGCGTTCAGTTACTATGGTTTTGTTTATCCAGAACAGCCTGGCAGAGTCTGATCTCATGATAGGAGCTGCAGGTAAGGTTATAAGGACACCACTAAATTTAGCTGGTGTTCTGAAAGTATCAACCATCTTTTATACACAGAGCAAGATTATGACAATGTATTCAAGCCAGCTGGTGTAGTGGGACACTGTGAACACAAATAAAAAACACAAAGCAAAATGAAGACAGTCTTTTGCTGAGTGCTCTCTGCCCTGTTTTCCATGTGTTAATTAACAGATCAAATAAAATGTCCTCAGTTGGGCTGTAGTAACTATTTACCTTTATGTGGATAATGCTACACCACATTTCAACTTAGCAAATGTATTCCCCAGCCTTGCACAGATTTATGCTTAACTTTAAGCTGTGCAAACACTGCATGTCCCTTGGATCAGCTCGTATCTTATGATCAAAGAGTAAGCTCTACACAGAGCTCGATCTCGATGACCCTTGTTTCTAAACTCATGCAACCACCTATTTTAGCCTTTGGGCTTCAATTATTTATGATCACAAACTACCATAATCTAGCACTTTAGAAATATATGCAACTAGGAAGCCAAATTGTAGGAGAAGAAAAAGAAAAAGCAGCAGCAGTAGCAGCTAAAAAAGAAACGAAATGAAACAGAAAGAGAGAAAAAGCAACGACGAGACGATCCGAATCCGCTGGCCTTAGTGTGGCAGCTGTTTGGGAACCGAAGGGACGATCAGTATATCTGCTATTC
>JANHGB010022119.1:0-11922 GCA_026283785.1 Coracopsis vasa
TTCCGAGGCTGAAGCTAACATTCAGCATGCAAACTTCACCAACCAACTTCAGCAGCTCTTTTCTGCCACTCCTGCACGGAAAACGGAGCAGACCCTGCCCCACCTTCAGGGTACTGAAGCTCTGCGAGGGAGATGAGGGTGATTCTCGGCCTTCCCCTCTCCCAACGATTATCCCCCAGCGCTTCCCTCAAAGCTAGCCCGAGGCTTGGGATGATTTCAGTGGTTTGAAAGCATACGGGAGGGCAGCTATCAGATCTGTTTATAGCGAATTATTTGCTAAGCCCTCCCTGCCTCCCTAAACACGAAAAATACGAGGCGAGCCAAAGACTGGCCCCGAGCCGTCGCCTCTGTAACGTGGGGAAAGAGGCAGAAGCTTGCTACACTTTGTTTTCGAGACCGGCCAGGGCTAAATACACCTGATCCTGCTAAATGCAGCGAGGACAGGATGAACCCGTCATCAGATAAAGACGTCCGTTTTCTGTAGTTGCAAAACGAGCTCCGAGACACGACCTTTATTTTTCTCCTCTCGGCTTTATTCTTTTCCCGCTGCTTCTTGCTGCGGCTTAGCTAAATATCCCTTCGATTAAAAAAAGCAGAGTTTGGAAAGGCGCGTCCGACCCTGGCCGTGTGTCTCAACCCTGAGACTCTTTCAGACGTGCAAGAGGCACGTGTGGCCCTGCACCTACTTCCTCGCCTCCACCGGGTCGGAGCGTTTCAAGTCTCCGAGCCCAGCAGAAGCGACGGGGGAGAGGGGCTTGGTGTGGGGCCCTTCGCCTCGGCCTCCTTCTCGGGCCCCGCACTCGGGTGCGCAGAACTAAGCGCTCCTGTTCCCCCATCCAGAGGCTTTCGGTGGAGGCTTAGGGTAAAGCAGTGGTTGCCCTCGCCCGATTTCGGCTAAAGCGAGCGTGTTGTGCTGAGGCAGGGAATAAATCTCGGAGCTGTCGAGCACTCCGTAATGTCACATTCCCCGCAGTTTTGCGCTATTTCGGATGAGCGAGAGGTTAAACTCTAGGTTCACATGAAAATAGCCCGGAGACGCCGTGCGGGGTCAGGAAAGGACTGCAGTGCTCTTTCTTCTCAAGCATCTCAGTGGGGAAAATAGCAGCAACTTCCCTACGATGAAAACCAATTTAGGAGAGAAAAGAAAACAGAAAACAATTAGTGAGTTGATACGTTTCGAGAAATGAAGCCTTGAGCGGCCGGCACCGTTCCGTGCGGGGTGCAGCCTTAGCTAAACCCCGCTGATCGTTTCCACTCTTCTCTCGGCAAAGCCAGGCTGGTACCGGCGGTCTCCCTGTGCTTTCAGCGGAGGCTACGGATGGTGAAGCCGCAGCGCTGGTGAAGCCGCAGCGCATCACATCACTCGGAGCAGCCGTTCTCCTCCGTCTTGTGTCCCCCCCCCAGCCGGTGCTCACCCAGAGCGGGAGGTTCCCGCTCCCGGCTTTTCCCGGGATTGCGGGTGTCAGCCCCGCCGAGTGTCTTTTCTGCCTCTTTTATTTCAGGCGACTGAGGCGCCTACATCAGCTATTCGCGTTGTGCCTCGCTAACCTTCACCGAGCCTGGCTGTGTCAGAAATGGTTTAAACAGCATTTGACTCACAAATACAGATATAACCTTTCCGGGCTTTCTTTTTAATGACTTCCATTGAATCGATGCTGCAAAGCTCTTTATCTTATAGTGCAACACTGAATGTGGCGTTGTGCACATATGGTTTAGTTTTTTTCCCCCCCTAATTCTTGCGAGCTGGGCAGCTTTGAGCCAGGAAAGGCATATTTAGACATATTTGTCTCCTTTCACATTCTAAGGCGCTGCAGTGGTATAGGATGGTTTGGGCAGAGAGATTAAACTAAGGCTGGGCCGGACGCACTTAAAGGCGAATTCTGAGGAACCAGCTCTAACCTTAAGACAGAGCTAAAAATGGTCTGGAAAGCGGTTATTGCTGTTGCTGAAAATACGCTGAGGAGCAAATTGTCATAGCAAATAAATCGAGAATGGGAAAAAAGTAAGAGAGACCGGCGGAAGGTCCGTGTGAAGCCGCTCACAGAAGAGGGTTTGTGCGAAGCCGGGGGCGCTGCGGGGAATGGGTGCAGGCAGGGCCGATAAAGCGGCGGGGTGAAGGCAGGGGCAAGCGGGGGAAACGTGTCGGGCCGCCAGCCCCTGATTGCGCTCAGGTACGGCCACACCGGAGCCGTCAGTTCGGTCCACA
The DNA here is from genome assembly GCA_026283785.1 of Coracopsis vasa. Taxonomy (NCBI): domain Eukaryota; kingdom Metazoa; phylum Chordata; class Aves; order Psittaciformes; family Psittacidae; genus Coracopsis; species Coracopsis vasa. Next base: position 2,207 of record JANHGB010022119.1, read on the forward strand.
CTGCCTTTCCTGAGAGAACCGGGGGCTTCTCGCAACCGACACAAAATCACGCCGGGAGAGCAGGGGGGCCGCGACGGCTCCCGAAACTCATTCTAGGTCGGAGCCTGCACCCAGGGTCTCGCCTGCCTCTCAGCCGCGTGTGTCGCTGTGTGTGTGTGTGTGGAGGAACGTCCTCTGTGTGTGTGTGTGTGTGTGTATGCTGCCGTGTCCGTGCCTGCTTTCTGTTTGAAGGCATCTACAAGCATTGCCTCTGGTCTCCACACGACCCGCTGGCAAGGCAGAGGGGTGAGTATGAGTGATGTAGCCCCTGGTTGTGACCCCCGCTTTGTGCTGTGCCTGAGCTGCCAGGCCATCTTGTCTGGAGTGTGGTATTTGTGTTCAGCTGCTCAAGGAAAAGTTTACTCCGCGTTCTTCTGCCTCTGAGTTCGATACAGAAGTGTCAGTGCAATTTCATTCCGTGCCTGCAAAAGTGGTATGTGCTTCCATCCAAATCAATAAATCCGAGTGAACTCCACTCTCTGAACTGGGCCACCCCTTTCCAGGCTGAGCTCAAGCTCCTTTTCTAACGTGCAGAATCTCTCCGTGTCCTGCTCGCCGGTCTGTCCATTTGTCTGTCTGTCTACCTTTGGGGTGGGATTTCTAGGAAAGGCAACCTAGGTCAAACCAGTGAGTACTCAAGTGTATGTCCAATCCTGTACGAGTTTGTTTTCCCCCCAAGCCGTCCCAAATTCGTTCTTATTTGAGTAGTGAGACAAAGAAAGACCCGTCTCCTTCCTGAGCAGCTAAAGCCCCCAACCCAAAAGCCAGTCACAGCAGTCAACATTCAGAAGGCGTCTTTGAAAGAAATGTATTTATTTATACACACAAACACAGACCCGTAAAAAGCTGCCGAGCCGCGACAGCGTGTAAACGAGGTGTCAACCTCTCTATTGTGTGAGAACGAAATAACATTCGTCTTCTGGTAGGCGCATTTGAACTAGGTTACCGGTTTATCTCTGGTTTGTTGTTGTGGGGTTTTTTTTCTCCAGAAATAAGAATGAGCTGACTTCTGAAATAGCCGTGTGCCCCCCCCCCTCCAAGCATTTCTCCTTTTCTGTGATGCAGCAAAGGGGAGATGATCGATTTCGAGATCTCGGGTCACGGCTAGAGGACGGGAAGTTAATGCCACCACCCCAGCTCTGTTTCTAGACAAGACAGAGTTTGGGAAATGGCAACAGGCTGACGGAAAGGTGCTCTCTGAAAGGACGAACCCGCACGGCGTTCAGCTGCGAAGCCGTGGAAGAGGGAACCTCTGCAGCTGCGGAGATCCCTACCCCGAAACGTTTGCTCTGTAGCTCTTTGCTATGACTATTTGTACCGAGCGAGGGACAAGCTCTTATCGAAGCTTTGCTCATGCTCACGGCCGGGACCCGTGGGGGACTGTGCTATAAAGCCGTGAGCAACCCCGGGAGCCGGTGGGACGCCGGGTCTCCACGCTTTGTGCGGTGCAGCCGAGGTGTCCTCTCCCCAGCCAGGCTCCGGGGCTTGTGCGCCGTGTTGGGCTCTCGGGACGGGGCGGGTGTTTGCCGAGTTGGCTCCTAAAGCCGAGGTTAGAACGAAAGGCGGCCTTTGAAATGTCTCTTATGAGACGCGCCGCGCAAACCTGGAAACCAAGTCGCCGGGGATCGGTTGTGAAACCTAAAGAGGGGATGAGGAGTCTGGAAATGTTTGAGGCAGCAAAGAGGATTAATCGCATAACAACGCCTAGACGGCGGCAGCCCGAGCCGTGGGTTTAGAAATCAAAACTGGGGGGAAACCCCAACGACAAAACCAGAGAAGATGGGGCTACAATAACCGCGGGTCACGTCAAACCCGCACAGCGCAGGCCGGCCCGCCCGTCTGCCCAGTGTCGGGGCGGAGGGAAGAAGGTGTGACCCAGGCGTGGGGCCCCCGGGCCGGCAGGGGAAGTGACAGGAGAGGCCACGGCCACGAAGCTGGGCTGAGGGTCGCGCAGCTCCATCGCCCGTGAGAGAAGCTCTGGGGAGGGGAAAGGACGCCTTGGGGCCAGACCTGCAGCTAAAGGCCCAGAGCCCCTGCACGGGTGTGAGCTGCTTTTTCGCTCCTGGTGACCCACCCAGCTTGGCCTTTTTCTGTACTGGAGAGGAGGCTAGGGGCTGCTTTTGTTCGCTAAGCGCTGCTATTTCTCCTCCGCTGCTCTCTGGTGATTCTCGCTCCTTGCTTTCATTCGCTTGACCATTGACTTTAAAAACTTCGCGAAGGTTTTCTGTTCTCCTGACACTGAAGAGTCGCGATCGGCTTTTTTCCTTCCCACAGGAAACTGCCCAGCTCTTGAGGGTTTCTTCTCTTCTGCTCCAAGTTCAAAAGCACGGTCCTGAAGTCGTTAAGGGGGCAAAAGGGACAAGTGCGGGGGGGCACGGGGTCAGGAGTGCAGGGCGAAGCCATCAGAGCCGCCGCCTCTGCGGGATCGCCCTTTTCGGCCTCTTCGTGTCCCTGCGGGCATTGTCCCGTCCTTAGGATTCAGGAGCTTAAGGCGCACGGCGGGAGGGAAATAGTACGATATTTCTCTAATGAAGAGGTGGCACCGAGGACCACCGAGCTCCCGAAGCGGTGACCCTGCCAGGGACCAGGGCTAGAGGAGAGCGCGATTTCCCCACCCGCTCTCTTCTTCCTTCTTGGGATGGATCCTAAGGATCGCGAGGCAGGCATATGCCTCCCAATGAGCGGAACAAACATTTCTCTGCCGCTCCCGGGACCTGCCTGTCTCTGTCCCCTTCATCCCCTGTCAGCCCGAAGGCTTCTGCTGGTGAATTCTTTGCTCGCGGCCTCCCTACGCTCCTTCAATACAAGTTATTGGGTTACACTCGGCTGCTGTGTTATAAGGGGCATGTGCTGGGTTGTTAGAAGCCTCTATAAAAGAATAAAGACTTAATGGCAGCCCGAGCCTGAAACTCGTTTCCCTACACGTTGTAACACAGTCCGCAGACGCCGTTTAGTAGCGACGGCGTTAGGGCTAGTAGAAAGATGACTCTCGTATTATTTCTATTTGATCGAAAGAAGAAAGCCGTGTAAGGTGTTTCCTGTCTACTCGAGAGTTTGTGCGGACCTTTAGGCAGGTTATTTCTTTGGAAAACAGCCACGGAGCCCATTGTCCTTATCTGATGCTTGAAAGATTGGGGAGGAGAGGAAGGAGAAAAATCATTGTTAAAAACCACTTTGAAGTTGTGCAACTGTTGCTGCTCCAATTTTTTTCTCCAGTTTCCAGATGCACCAGAAATCCTTACTTTGATCTCACAAAGCGGCAATTTATATTTAATTTTTTTTCCTCTTTTTTAAATACTGGTTGGGTAACTCGGAGCGTAATGGCAAACACGCCGGGAATGGGGTCACCGGGCAGTCCGGGGCAGGGAGCCAGCGCCGGCAGCGCAGGCATGATGCGACGGGGAAGGACGGGGCTTGCTCGCCAAACGGGCCGGCTTGCCGGAACATCTGCACGGGGCTAGTTTTACATCCCTGCTCCTTCACAAGGGAAAAGCCTCTGCCAGTGCATAGAGTGTGAGGGGGACCTTTCCTGGCGGAGGGGCGCAATGCCACGGAGAGGCGCGCAAACACGGGCGTGATGCGGCGGGGCCAGGAGCTGTTAAAAGCGCGGCTGGGGACATAGCGTAGCAGAGGGTCCCGACCTTCGTCAGAGCAGCCGGGAGATGTGGGGGAGTACTCTGCTTTCGCTGGTGCGAGATCAACCCTCTTTGAGCCCCCCCTCAAAAATGAGAGCCCCAGACAAAACCCCTCTTACAAAGCTGCCTGCACAGGGATGCGTGGGGAGGTGTTACCAAAGCCAATCCGACCCGGTGCCTGCGCCGCTGAGGTGGGAAAAGTTCTCTCCTGTCTGATCCCTCCTGCCCAGAGGCGCCTGGACCGGCATCCCGGTCCCTACGGTCATGGCCACGGCCGCCACCGGGCCTGCGGGGACCGCAGAGTGCTCGGACGGGAGCAGCAGGCTGCCAGCTACCCTCCGCTCGGAGGGCCTGGGGTGTTTCCAGGGCTGCCCCCTCCCTGACCGAAGCACAGCCACCTGCACAAGGCCTTAACTCTGGGAGAGATCCGCCCGTGCGGAGGTCGGAGTCAAAAGCAAGGGAAGAGAGGGGCGGATTCGAGAGACACGGGACCTCATCAATCTCCCACTGAAAAACAAACAAACAGCGCCGTTTGTCCGGCGTGGGCTGTGTTGAGCCCGGCGTTGAACGCGGGTCATTTTCTTACTAAGCAATCGCTGCTGCTGCACGGCTTTTCCATTTCCAAGACAGACCTTCGAGTCAGCACGCTGCCCCTCCATCCCAGTATGAAGGGGAGCCCGTCGTGCCCCCCTGGGGATGTTTCCAGGGCCTGTCCCTCCCGGGTGTCCGATCTGGAGGGATGCCCAGCCCTGACCCTGCTTCTGCCGTGCCTGGATGCGGAGGATGCGTGCTTCTGTCTCTGAGCGGGCGGAGACAAACCCGTCTGTGGACAGGATTTCGGTGTGGGGCCGTCTGGACCCACGCGAGCCATTGGCACCGCGAAGACCTGGCTCCTGTCGCTGGCGAAAGCGCCCAGGCAGCGCAGGGCAGACACCTCCCCGTAGCATGGGCTGGCACACGGCTGCCTCTCACCGCAGCGTCGGGAGCTGCGGGCGGGGAAATCTGTGGTCTCCAGAGGAGGGGGCAGATCGGTGCCGCTGGAAGCGGCCTTCCCCTGGGAAATGAGACCGCAGTGACCCGCGGGTGAGGTGGCGGGATCTGCCGCGACCGTTCCAAACCCGTAGTTTTAAAAGAGGAGAAATGGCGGGGGAAAGGGGGGAGAAAGAGCGACAGAAATGGGATGTTGACACTGAGGAGTCGCAGGGAGACATCAACAATTGGTGCCTATAGACCACACCAAAGAACTGCAGAGCAAAAATAATGTGCCTTGAAATACTTCTTAATGCAATGTTTGCATTGGGCAAGTCCACAAATGACGCCGAATTTGCCATCACAGGGGAAAGAAAGCAGCAGATGAGGAGGTTTAGCCAACATTCCTCTGAAACCCGGCTTTAGAGGGAAAAAAGAGGAAGGGAGAGGAAGAGATTTTTATAATCCTGAAGGGCAAGAGGAGAAACCACATCAGCGCAGAGCCAGCAAATGCGGCAGGGCAGGATTATCGAGGCACAGGGGGATTTTAACAAACGGACGGATCTGCAACGAGATATCTGTGAAGAAGAAAACTTCCAGTCAGGATTGCTACGGGGGCATTTTTGACTCAGGCTATTGCTCGGCCTTGCTATTTTAAAAGAGGCCACACTTGCCCTACCCCCCATAACCCCCCAGCGGGGGGATGGGATTTGAGGGCACCCACAGCCTGAGGCTCGTCCCGGTCTCCGCACCGACGGGGAAGGAGGAAAACGGGGGCAAATATGTGTTTGCTGGCGAGGGGAAAGCCTCCAGGTTCCGGTCAGGCTCTGCCAAACAAGCAGTCACACTCAGATGAGCGCTTAATTGCCATTGTGTTTTTGTTTTCCAGAGGCAGAGCCCTATTCCCCGAGCGCGGCTGCAGTGTGGCACACGCTGGCTCTGTCTGGTTGCTGTTGCGGCCGCGCTCGTCACGCCGGTCCCGCCTGACCGAAACCCCAGGTCAGGAAGAGAACCAAATGAGCCCCTCAGGCATAGAGGAACCGCTGAACGCCGGCGGCTGAACATCCCCTGCACGGGCGGCGGGCCCGAGCCCTGCAGCGGGTCTCCCTCCCTCCCTCGTCCTTCCCCTCCTTCCTCGCTGCCTGCGCACTCCGAGGAGATGGAGCCGCCACTGCTTTTCCCAAAGCCAGAGGCGGTTGCGCCGGTTTCACACGAGACTTCCCGGTTGCTGCGCCCATCCCGGGCAACCTTGGGAAGCGCTGCCAGGCTGCCTGCCCTCACACCGGCCGGGGGCTCCGCTCCCCCCAGCTGCAGGGATGTCCCCTCCATTCGGCCCCTGCGGGCAGGAGCTGGCTGCTGCATCACCGCCGCCCCCAAAACATTGTTCTGGGAGAGCCTGAAAGGCGGCATTGCAGGAGAGGCCAAGGGGGAGGCTCTGGCGGGGCCGCCCCTCCAGCTCTAGCCCCCCACGAGCCCCCTATCCCGGTCTGGCTTCACTGCGGCTGCCGAGCTGGTGCCTGGCCTCACGGCCTCAGCCCCGAAAGCGCTGGGGAGTGGGCTCTCTGCTCCCCGGGGGTGGGCTGTGGGCTCGGCCCTCGGACTCCTCCTCCGGGAATGCCACACGCCACCCGCTTGACCCTGGGCGACTCCGTGCCCCCTCCGGCAGGGACGTGCAGGGGGAGGGCACGGGGGCAGGGAGAGGCCTTGCAGCGGGGGGAGCACCGCACACGCTGCGGGGTCGCGGGATCGCGTGGCCACGTCTCCTCCGGGGCATGAAAGGAGGAGATAAATTCACTGCTAGTATCAATATCGTGACAGAAAGTGACCCCGACAGGAAACAAACCAGCACCGAGGAGGGAGCTGGGGGATCTTTTCAGGTTTCCGCGCCTTTGCTGGGAATGACCGGGATGGGCTGTAGAGAGAGGACAAGGCTGCGCAGAGGGAGGTATAAAGGTTCGGCTGAATCAGGAGGTGTCACACGCACCGTGTGACACGCATCCTTTCGCTTCCAAGGTTTCTATCTTCCAGTCGGGAAAAAGCCCTGAGAGGTGGTCAAGGAGCACAGCAAACGAGAAACCAGGAGCAAATCCTCCCGCGGCAGCCCAAAATTTCGACCTGGGATAGCCCAGTCCCCGGCAGCTTTCTGGTTACTAGAAACTAATAAAAACAGTATTAGAAACTAATAAAAGCTCGCTTAATACTAAATCTGGGTAAAATCCTGGCGCGGAGCAAGAGCTAGTGAGGTTTGCAGGGCAGAAAGGGAGCCCGGGCCGGAGCCCGGCAGGTCGTGGCCGGCTTGTGGGGACCGGAGCCAGGTTCTGGCACTCCTGCTTTACACTGCAGCCGAATTGGAAGTTCCGGGGGCTGTACATTGCCGGGGATCGTTGTCCTGCTTCTGCGTGGTGCCTGGCGGGGTAAATCCCGGTTGACGATAGCAGGGTAAGCACATCCCAGAATCACCACTCTTTTGAATAGCCCCATTAAAGTCTGCTCCGTTTTAGAGTCGGCCCTAACCGGGATTGTTTACAGTATAACACATCATGTATGAGGTAGGAGAGCGCACAGACCTCTCTTGGTTTAAAGAGCTGTGCCTTGAAAAGGGGGAAAAAAATCCCCTTATATTTATTTATTTGACTGAACACACATTGAAATGTTCTGCGCAGCTCGGCTTTCTTCCCTGAAAAAGCGGACTTGGGATCCCGTCTCGGTAACAAGGGGCCGGTTGTCCGCCTGCAGCGCCCCATACGAGAACCATTGTGTGCGAGACCTGCAGCGTTTTCTGGGGGACGCTGCTTTTTCGTCTGTGAGAGGTGTGGGAACAAGGAGGGGGAATTAGGGGGGACCGTAGCTGCCAGGTGGGTCTGGCCTGCACCGGAGGAGGTGACAGCTCCCGATCCTCCTCCCAGCCCGGCAGCTCCGGCAGCGGGGGGAAGCCCCACATCTCCCCCTTCGTCACCCTCAATCCTGTGGGTTTGGGAATCAAGAGTTACATTGGGGCTGAGGTGGAGATCAACCAAAAACTCTCCCTAAACTACAAAACCTCAAACATCTTCAATCTACCCCAAATTATAACAGCGGCAATAATCTGAAGTACCTCTTCAACGCGCCGCAGTATAAATGCTGTTCGTTATTGGTGTGGAACTGATTGATTTTTCTTTCCCGGCGGAAAAGTGTCCCCCGGCTGAGAACAGTCACCTTTCAGACTGAAATCTCCCCGTCAGAACCCTCTGCCCCACTCGCTGCCTGGCCCTGCTCCGGCTTTCCCGGTGCTCTTCGCATCCCTCCGGCCGTGCCGTGTGGCGCTGGAGAAGGCAGCCGCGGCCTGGCCCGGGCTGGGAGCAACAGCGGCGCTGAGTCCAAGCACGACGTGGCTGAGCCCCTCGGCCTCCGGGAGGTGCTTGTCGCCTGGCGGGCAACATTCCCGGTACCGGCCGATGCGCCCTGGCTCTGACACAGGGAATCTGGTCAAAGCTCTTGCCCTAGAGATTGCCTAGATACAGCCCCTCTTCTGGCTTCTCCCTGCTCTTCCCAAGGTCCCCTAACCCCCTGGATGTCCTCCGAAATCCCGTAAGGGTGGCTTATGTCTTGGGGGAAAAAATATAAACCCAACCAACCAAACTAAATCAAAACAACCTCAAAACACACCATACACAAGAACGGCTTTGAGATTTCTCTCAATCCCTTCTCTCTGGCCAAGATTACACTCCGAGTCCACCTGCAAACGGGGCCCAGGGACAGGGAAAAGGAGGGCCTGAGGAAACTCCAACTACTCACTGCAGACGGAACCAGGGGGGAGCGCAGGGGGCAGCAGAGCCCAGGGAGAGCCCCCCTTCCCTGTGGCACCAGCCGTATGGTGAGCGACCTCGTCCGGCTTTGCCACCTCTTCTCGGGGGGCAGGAGGGGGACATACGGCTGTCAGGAAGGTAACGTGACCAGTGGCAAGCTGTGGACAGGATGCCATGGCTGATTTAGACGCTTATAGGTCTCCTAAAGGAGCCGAACACAGCGCAGCCTCGGCTTCCTGGCCCTCACCACCCGAGAGCTGCAGCCGTTCGGATTCACCTGTCTGGGAACACCTCAGCACAGGGCGAGGAGAACATCTGCGGAGGAAGGGTTCTCCAAAAGGAGGAAGGGGGGAAGCACATACAGTATAGAAATGCGGCAGGAGCGGCCAGGAGTGGGGTCCGGGGTGTCCGTGGGTATGCAGCGGGGTGTCCCGGGGCACTCCTGGGTACGAACGGGGTCTCCCGAGGTGCCCAAGGGTATGAGGCGGGGTGTCCCGGGGTGCCTGTGGGTACCAAGAGGGGTGTTCGAGGGTATGAAGGGGGGTGTCCGGGAGTGCACGCCCGCAGGCTGTGCCCGGGGACTGAAGCGCACAGGGAGCCGGGAGCAGAGCAAGCGCGCCCGTGTGTATCTGTGAGGTTTATGCAAGCAGCCAAAGCTGAAAGCTGCGGAGAATCTGGGAGCCTGCTGACAGCCGGGCGAGGTGGGTTTGTAGGCGGCAAACGAAGGAAGAGCCCCGCTTATCGTTCCGGGTTGTTCTGAAGTTTGGCGCGGTAAATCCAAAATGCATGGCTTTTAACCCTGCCTGTGGAGTTCCAAGTGAGTAGCTGGGAAGGCAGAAGGGTCTTTAGCTGGGATTTTGGTCTTTGTTTGCGGGGGGAACCTGCTTTGTTTGAATTATTCATCATAATTGCTTATTTCCAAACAGCTCCACGGGGAGGCTCCGAAATGCAGTTAGGTCTGATTAGTGCCTGCGAAAAAGCAACGCCCGGAGCTGGAGGAAGTTCAGGGACAATTTAAGTTCCCGATTCGCCTCCCCTCCGGGACCCCGGGGGGGACGGGGGGGGACAGGGGGGAATGGACACGGGGGACAGGGACGTGGGGAGATGGACATGGGGAGGGATGCGGGAGGGGGACCACGGACACAGGGGATGGGCAATGGGGACATGGCCATGGGAAGGGATACGGGAGGGGGACCACGGACACGGGGGACAGGGATGTGGGGACATGGACATGGGGAGGGATGCGGGAGGGGGACCACGGACACAGGGGACCTGGCCATGGGACCGG
>JANHGB010022121.1:4278-17664 GCA_026283785.1 Coracopsis vasa
AATGATTGCATGATCCTGTCAAAACATAATTTATCAACCCTACGAAAACTTTCTGCTGCTCTCTGATCAGGGATTGATTTTTTACCCAGTTTTGTCCTTTTCCTGTGAGGACTGTTTTGAAGGCATAAACAATTACACCAATTTTAAACCTATGGTTATTCTTGGGTCAAAACAATTTCAGAGCAAACAGTTATTGTCAGAAATACTACACCAGGAATAAAGACACACATCAGATAGACACATACCTAAGTAATGTCACTTGCACCTAATGGAATGCTAATATCTGGGAAGAAAATATAAGTTCTCTTAATAACAACAGACTGTAAATGTTTTCAAATGTGTTGATTCTTCCCCATTTTGCATGAATAAACCGAAACTTGGAAAGCTGCTTTTCTGATATTTGACAGTGTCTCTTATTGAATGCAACATAAATAGGAGACATATATGGACTGTATGGCAGTCCGTTTGTACACAACACTAATCACAGTTGACATGTTTGTTTACAGATCTACTTTTAATGCTTCAGACCTCGGATATATATACATTTTTAAAAGTCTTAAGAATAATTATTTATCCATGGTGCTACAGCTACATGTGTGACGTAGTATTCTGACCTGGTAAAATACAGACATTTTTTGTCCTTCTCTAGTTGTCCCAAGCCAGGCTACTCTGCTAGAATGCTTCAAATGAGGACATACCCTTTCATATCCTTTTAGTTACACAAGCAGGAGTTTCTATTTCCTTGTTTATCCTCAATGAAAGGGTGAGCAGTCAAGTCAAGCATTGGGCAATGCAGCAGATGTGCACAAAGCACCCATCTGACAATGGCCAGGGTTCCCACTGAGACTTTTGAGTCGAGAATAATTGTACTTTCTTTTGGCATGAACCAAGGGTACAAAATCACATTTACGTGTGCAAGCCTTTGCCCTCTCAACATGTGTTCTCAGCTGCATTTGAGTAGCTGGCGAAGATCAGCTCGATTTTCAGTCCTAAAATCAAAGAGTGATGGTAGGAATGTGGCAGATAATGGCATTTTAAAATATAGTATTTCCTCTCCCTCCAACTACACTTAGGTTTTGTTAGTTGGGTTTTGCAGGAAAAAATTTTTTAGCAATATCTCTCAATCATAAACAAGCTCAGGTTTTTCAAAACCGAGAAAGAAAACAAAAAATTAAAAGCTGATATTGCACAGAATTAAATTTTTTACACTCTTGTTTTCAAAAAATCTCCCAAATAGACATAGAAGTTCAGTATTTAGTTTCAGGCTATGTGCTGTTTTCATATAATGACTCCTCCTGTGTTTGGTTTTATTTTTATGTTATTTCCCTTTTGGCATCTCAATTCTTTCAAACCATAAAGAACTCTCAATCTAATCTTCCATCTGTTACATAGTCTGCCCTGTTTTTCCTTTCCTTCCCTCTCTCCATCTGCATTTTTCGTCATATCTCCTTTTTCCCACCCCCTGAATTCCCTATTACCCCTTCCCATTTGGGCCTCCAGTTCTTGGAGTATTCAGTTTTTTTCCATCCATTAGCAGCAAAACAAATTTTACCCAGATTTCACCTCCTGAAATGTAAGTGAATTTGATTTGCTACATTTTGGATAAAAATTAAGCTGCAAACCAGGAGCCAAAAAAACCCACCCAGCCCATTCTTCAGACAATCATACACACAACACACTGCAAACAACAATTCCTAACGTATTTCTGACGCAGCAAGGAGTTCATTCTTTGAGGTACATATATGTGCTAGTTCCACATCTGAGTATAGATTCAAAAGCAGTACTCAGTCAGAAACAAAGCAAAATGTGTGACTAAGTTCTCCAATACCTACTGTAAGACTAATTCACTTCCCTTAAAGTTAATAGCAAGAAATAATCAGCTTTTCATACCTTTACAAAGACACAGAACTGACTTCCAACTGTATGCTTAATTCTCATGCTGTTTTGATTTCTCGTAGATTTACTTTTGAGAAGACAACAGCAGATATCCATCAGACTCCAAACTGTTTTACTTGGCAAGGCCTAATCACATATGATCTTATCAAAATGTGAAACCCATAGAGTGCTTATAGGCTTATATAACCCACCAAACCAAAGACAGAGAAAATATATTTCTTGAAAAGTAGATGAGAAGACCAATTATAGTGAAACCCCTTGACTATCCAGCTTCTCTGCTCTCCCTGCAAACTTGAAAGGTCACAAACTAGATTATTTGAGACCAATCTACCAATTTTCTGTACTTTTACTGAAGAATGCCCAAGCCTTTAGTAACAGGATTTTGCCTCAGTTCACTACTAAACTGATGGTACTTCATACCTCATCCAGCCTTTCTCGTGCATGAGACCTTTCCCTTGTTCTCTAAGTAATACCCTACCCTATACTACCCTCACCTACTTCTTTCATGTGTTGTTACCACTGAGAAATATGCCTGCACAAATGCAGCTAATTCTCAGTGTGATATGCAGCACCATTACTTAATTTCAAATGACTTCTAACAGAAACTGCAACTACTTTAAGCTCACTTGAAAAGGATGTGATTGCAGGGACATTTAAATGAATTAGGCAAGTAAAACCCCAAACAAAGCAAATTTTGTGGTACCTTTGCTTTGTGATTTTAAATTTTATTTTAGGAGACATGATCACACCAACATTTGTCAGGATGGCTCTTCTGAAGTCAAGATGCGCTGGCTGTGCATATCCACTGGTCCAGATCACTCAGTGCTGGCCATCCTTCAAGAGTGGCAGTTTAAGGGTTAAGCATCAGAGGGCACAGAGCACCATCACTTCGAATAAAGAGCCCTGAAACAGAGCTGGCCACACTGACAAAGCCTGGAGGGTAGTGCTGCCTGCCCAGCCCCAGCCACCATCACAGGCATGTGATTGTTTCCTACCAGAAGGCGGAGATCCCCCTTATTCTCATCATTCTCTAAGCCCTTTCTAGGTACAAAGGCAGTAAACAGTACCTTGCTGGGCTGACAGGGCTTGAACTGGCAAATTCCAGCTGCTCCCACAGCGTCAGACATTACGAATCACAAAATTAACTGAATATCCCCCAAAACCATCCCTTACCAAAGTTGTAAATTTGCCATCTGCAAGTTACTTGGTATTTACAAGTCCAGGTACTATATTTTGGTCTCCTCTGGAAAACCAGGGGCAGAAACAATAGGCAGAGAAGCATGTTACTAAATGATTGGTCACATAATAGGGGGTGGGGAAGGAGGGGAGAGGGGAAAGGAGTTGGATCAGCCAAACCCCAACTGCATGGAATAAGGTGTCTTCATGACCAGTCCACAAGATCTGACTCAGATTCATACATGTAAATGTATCCTTGCATCTGTAAGACACTTAAAAGGGAAAAAAAGGTGCACTAAGACAGATAGAAACACAGCAATAACTATCAAAACTCTCAGCTACTGAAATGCTTCTGGCAATTCCTATGTTTTGACAAAAATTGCCAAGCACGGTGTTATGAAGCTGGTACATTTATAAACTCAGGAAATGAACGAAAAAGCTCAAATGTGAGTTAGATATACCATGTATTTAAGAAAAAAGCAACTCACAAAGACAGGGAAACCAAAGCTGATGGAAGCTGAACTGAAGTTGAATTAAGAGTGAACTCAAAGCTTCACAGCATGGGATGGTTTATTAGCAGCCTGAAGACAAAGGCCACAAAGCAGTTTTACTCCCTTAGAGAGAGGAGCCCTATTATGGAGCTTTTCAACTCCCCAAGAATTGCCTTTTAACTCTCCCTCCACAGTAGGACAAACAGGGGAAAGAAATTAGTCTTGGATGATGTTAGCTGTTTTGTAACTTGTAGTGCTAGTCCCACTGGAGCTCTTCTGACTCCTGTCAAATTTATCCTCTTGACATTGAAAATGGATTAACCTAAGGCATCTTTTTATAAATACAAAAACCACAAACCAAACAGAAACCCATTGCATTTTCTTCCTCTGCCTCCAAAAATATGGGGATTAATTAGATGGCCAAATGATATTTCCTGGACTTAGTAGTAAGATCTCCTTGACTGTAGAGGTACTATTAAAGGAAATGCTGTATGCTAACACAGAACCTGCCTAATAAACTATGTCATGCTGTCATCTACCTACAGTGTAAAAATATAAAAATATCCCCAAACACCTTGTGCTTTCAGCGATCTTTAAGTCATTGAGCCTGAAACACTATCTGCGGCAAAATGCATTCAATACGCCAGTATATCCCACTTGGCTTAAATTAGTGTGTTCTTACCAAGAAGAGAGAAAACTGTTATTTTTCAAGCAATTTAAGGAGAGCTCATATTACTTATTCTGGCTAACTGGTGCTGCTTACTGAAGAGAATTTTCTCTAGATGTGCCCAATTCTGTCTTCCTAAAAACATCTCATCCTTAGGTCTTTTGCTCTAATGACTAAGTCATTATAGTAATTCATATAGCCTGTCATCTTACATGATTTTGTTTCTGTAGGATTGTTCAGAAAGAAATATAAATATGTGTTAACCTGAGCATCAGTTCAGACCAAAAGTTATACATACATATCTTTGCTCCTATAAGAAACTGATACACCTTATAAAGTGGTGTAACTTGGGAGTGAATTTGCTTCATCTGGGCAGGTACAGCTCAAAGCAAAATTTGGGCCACACCATATGGAGAAATACATTTACTGTTTTGGAAACTAAAGCTAGAGGAATGCTAGAGGAAAAAGAAAATCCCCATGACTTGTAGTGGACTCTGCTGCAACAGAACGATCACATAAAGAACTTGAATCTTCTCTCACAAGATGAGTTTAGTGACTTTATGTCGGTGGTCATAGGCTGTAATGCCCCATGTGAGGAGCTGTATTGCTTTAGGAATATTTGCCATAAATGCATCTAATAGTATAACACTTTTTTCACCTGTAGGGCACTGACTAAACATCTCGAAACAACTAGATTTTTGCATTGTCGCAATAGATGCTCATGGGGCTGACATACTGAAAAAAATAACTTGACACCACGAAAAGCCTTCAGAGGCAGGCCTATCTGATCAACTTTACAACTTCTATCACGGTCTTGGTTTTATAGCATGCCTAGGTATAAAACATGGCATCTGCAAATGATAACTGTGGAAATAGTGAACATGGATTTTTTCATGTGGTTAGCAACAATTGGATTCATGTAACTAAACCACTGCACAATGCCCTAAATATCTAAGGTATCAAGATAAGTTCTAGCAAGACAATAGTATGTCTCTTATTCAAAAGAGGAGCATAAACGTTTAATAGCTGAGCAAATATACAGTGGATTTATATTTTAATAAGAAATGCCCAGTATTTCAACTATCCAAATTTGAGGTGTCTGTTGAAAGATGTCCTAAATCACTATACTTTCAGCTATAATAAGGTGGTCTACTCCAAGATACTTGTCAGTAGTCTTTGAGGAAGGACTGGTGAAGAACAGAAACTGAAACAGCACAGAAACATGTGAATGAGGGGAGGAAAATAAAAAAGAAAGCTTCCACTGGCAAAAATTGTTTCATATTTAAGCAGTATCGCGCTTAAGGAAGAGCTAATATGAACTTGTCGTCACAACTATTCATACAAAACAGAGTATGAATAAGCAAAAACTAAACTAACTAAATTATTACACACCCAGTGTAAATAAAAACTTACTATGTTTTTTACACAAATGCACATGCATTCCTATATACACATCCATACACAGAGAGGACAGGCAGTCTGTGACTTCGGCAACATTTCTTTAAAGATAAAACCTTTCTGAACCTGCAAAGCACATGTTGCAATTGTGTTGAACCTGTGAGGTTTTAGGTCAAGAATACACACTAGCAAGGACTCCTCAAGGATTATAGTATGGTAAAATGAACAAGTCTTATGCAGTAGTCCATGGGAGTGTTTTGGGCTCCACAGCTGGTCCCACACCTTTTTTTTTTTTCTAGCAGGACATGAAATTTGTTTTCCAACAGCATCTCCTCTCATTGTCTGATTTGCTGTCCCTGACAATACATCTGTTCACACAGTTACATTCCAGCAACCCCACAAAATTGCAAGCATCAGTTTTGCTGATTTGAAGCCCTACTTACACTAACCCCACGATTCACATTAACGATATCTGTTCAAGTCTGACGCTCAGAGTTCACAGCAGCATTTATGAATTACTTTGCTGAAACTTTTACACATGCATTCATACCGCTATTTCAGAGCACACAGAATAATCTTTTTAACAGTCTCTGCTGAACAGCTAAGCACGTACTTCATATTTTGATCAGGATTCACTTTATGCAAAGTGTAGCAAACACTGAAAAGTGTGTTATTCATTTGGTCATGTACAAAAACACGCTCCAAATCATCTGTCTGAGAAGTGGAGAGTTTTTAAGCTAGATTTCATTTCTTAAAATGTGGGGTCTTCCATTTTTATGACTTACTATAATTGCTTCTCTCCTCAAACTGGTGATTTTGTCTAGTAATGTAGCAGTGGAACTGATCAGCTAAATGAAGCATGAACTGCAGCCTGCAGAGAGCTGGATTAAAAACTGCTGAGTTTTCAACATGATCCTTAATCAGAAAGGGTTTCTTTTAAAGCAAAGAAAATGTAAAACATAGGGGGCAGGGAGAAAATGGGTAGGCATGGGATAATAGTGTTCGTTTTAAAATAGCAATGTGCTTTAATTTTTATATAGTAAGTAAACCCACAGCACCACAATTCATAAACATGTACCTCTATTAATAATTCTTAAAGTCATGGCTTAATTCTGGCTTTTTACATGTTTGTGTTGCAGCTTGTCATACACGCTGCCTACAAGACTTACTTAGGCAAGAAAAATCATTCAGCAGCAGCAGTAGCGGCTTTAACCTGTTTTCACCCACACAATGTGTATTTTAGTTTTGCATTGCCCTGGAATGAATAACCTTAAAGGATCAGGAGGCATCTGCAAACTGTGCCTTTTGTGCATATGAATAAAGTCAATTCCTCAAATAGCTGGCAGACTGGAAAGAATGGGACAAGGAATAAAATGAATCAAAAAAAAAAAGAGACAGGAAATGTCACCTTGCTTGCCTGAAAGTGCTGCCAAATGGACATACTTGGAAAGCAACCCATTTCCCCAGCTAATGTTGAGGCCATTTTCACTACTCCTGAGCTCCTCTTTGTTAATCCTGTGCCTTGCAAGGTTCATTAACCCTGTTTACACAGAAAGGTTGGGTCAGTCTGACACACTAACAAAATGCATGTCTATTTGCACATAAATGTATATACTTCAGGAGGTTTTTAACAACTTTCCAACTAAAAAAAAAACACAAACAAACAAAAAGCAAACCTGGAATGTATTTGGGTTCTTCCCCACTTCATCCTAAAAAAAAACCCAAAAAACAACCAAACCCAAAACCTACAAAATGCAGCACTTACTTTTACAGAGCGAACTAAGCAAGAAGCATGAATCCACAAGAAACTTTTCATTGATACCTGGTCCCTTGCTTCTCTAAGGCTTTAGAGAAGCAACACGTTACTCCAACAGAACACAGCTACAGACGGACCAGAACACTACCTCATCTAAAGGGATGAGGTGGACAGTGTTAAATCCAAAGACCAGTGCAACCCCAAAGCAAACACCGAACTGCAATTTACTAGTTTACCCAGAGCAGAAAAGGCATGCTGCAGCAATTTTCAAGTTGAATGCCTCTAAACCAGTACTGGTATCTGAGCTAAAGCAAAACAATGTTTTGAACATCTCCAATTTAATATAAGTATATTAAAGCCTGAGACTTCAAACAAAATCCTGACATGGGGCTTAACAGAGATTTTTCCCTCATGGGCTATACTAAATCACATGTAACTGTGTTTATTTTAAGGGTACTTCATAGGTGCCTTCCATGGGTCTGGGAGAGCTGCATGGACATTTTATGAGAACTGTGCACAAATAGAAAGGGATGCAGCCCACATCTAAACATCCTTTAAATTGCAAATCTTAACACTTGGCCTGAGAGAGGGTAGAAGCTTAGAGGTCTGCCTCTCAGAAGTACTGTGACAAAAAGAAGAGATAAGAATCAGTTTCTCAAACAGAGACTCATCTCTCCCTAGAAGGTAGAAAGCTAGCACTGACTTCTTCGCTTTAAAACCAGGCCTTTTAGTTTTCTTTCATTTTCCTAACAGAATTGTCCTGTTTTTTCACAAAGACTGAAAGCAAACTAATCGACAGATCTATCAGTGTGGCTGTGGCACTCTAGGAGCCTGTCTGTCAACGCCCAAAAACCAGCTTGTGTAGGACTGCTGTGATCAATGTGCATTTGACAGAGATATGTAAAAGAGACGCCTAACACAAGCCTGTTGGCTTGGTTAACCTAAATTCCAGTTTTACGAGATTTTCAAGCTCCTTCATGAGAGGAAATAAACTAAAGATGATTTTAAACAAAGAAAAGGCTGTTGATCAACAGCTGGGTATCAGAAGTACTGTTGCCCAATGTTTTACACATTCAGTATTCCTTCCCACTGCTAATTCAATAGTTCATAGTTATACACTAATATATAGAACTGTGCCTAAGTATTAGCATAGCAACAAGCTTACTATTTATTCATCAAGTCTCCTATGCTGAAGAACCACAGCCCAGTAAGGAGTCTATTGGCATTCTGCAAATAGGTAATGGAGAATCTACAGAAATCCCATTTATGACTTTGCAATAATACTGTCTGTATGTCTTGGTCTTGCCAAAGTTTTCTTTGTTTATGGAAGCAAAACTGCAGTCAAATTCTTGTTAGCTAATTCCATTATGATAAAGAGAGAAAAGAACAGGATACCAAGAAGCAAATAAGGTACAATTCTGCTCCACATTAGCCTTGTTTTAATTAAGTCAGCTATGATCTCATGGCAGGATAATTTTTTAACGTTGGTGTTTACGAGAAAGGCTTACATTGAAGGCTAGCTTGGCTGCCTACAGTTAAGAATGTAATTCATGTGAGTGGGAGAAAACAACGCTGCAAAATCTACGTTTTTGTGTGCACACAGAAAAGAGGAGATTTGTATACCAGAGAAAGAAACCAAAAAATAGGGTATACATCTTTTCTTTACTTACACTGTAAGGGAATTTGCTACAGGAAGTGACAGCTTGTCCCAACAGCACCCTCACTATTAATACAATACTAAGTCCATACTAAGTATTCACATGCCATAGACTTTTGATGCTTGTTTAAATATCTCTCTGTCATCTGAATTGTGCACATGTTTTACTGTTCTGAATTAACAATAGTATACCATGCTGCATGTTTACACTCGTGAATACAAAAAAACCTCTGACCCAGAACATGTTTTTTTAACAAACCCAACTCTGAACTTCTTACCAATTACTTTCATGCACCATTCTTTACAGAAAGCCTTTTTTTAAAGAAATTCTGAATATTTTGTTATTGAGGCTCATTAATTTCTAATAAGAACAGACAAAAATTATAGTCTAGCTAGAAACTGTTTTTTTGAAAGGTGTTTTGTTTTCAGAGAGGGCAAGAAATTAGGATTCACATTTATCACGATTTAAAGATTTCTTCAAATTGTATTTATAATTTCATGTATATTGTTCTTAGGGAAAAAAATAGCATTTCAAACTAAAATCTTTTTTTTTATTTTTGATATGAACTTTCCAAAATGAGTGGAAATAATTTTATTTTCTACTATAATGTTAAGCTGTGTACCCATGTACTTCCCTGGTATTTCACAACATACACTGAGCCTCTGTGTGCCATGCTTAATCCAAGTAGGCTTCCAAATATATGTAATAGCCAGTTTTCTGTCCTCACATAGACCAAGGAAAAGTCTAGCTGGCACCATAATATATATATATATATATATATATATACACTTCAGCCAATGCGAAGTCAAACAATACTTTCTAAAAAGTGCTATGGTTGATCAATGAAAAAATCAGGTATGTGGCTGTAGCTGAAATTTTTCTTCAACCTACAAAACATTCTGTTGATTTTTCTAACAGAAAAGCTGCACGTGCCATCATGCTTTCTTTGGTACCTGATTCGCTGTCCCCAGAAGCTGACGGGAAGATTCAGGCTAAGAAATGGGATTTGGGGCAGGACTGAAAGCAGGGCAAGGAGGTAGGGAAGCTTCCGGTTTCCAGAGACGTCAACTGCTGTGCATGGATAAACTGGTAATCTGGATCCCTGCAGAGACCTGCTGCTGCAGTGTGTTTAGGTGTGCATGCACAAGCAGGGCCTGGGCAAACAACAGCATCAGCTGGGTTTCTTGCAACGAGGTAGAGGAAAAACTTTTTAGCAGGACCTGCTGTGATAGAATAAGATGTAGTGGTTTTAAACTAAAAGAGAGTAGATTTAGACATAGTAGATATAAGGAAGACATTTTTACAACGAGGGTGGTGAAACAAGAAACAGGTTGCCCAGAGGGTTAGTAGGTGCCCCATCTCTGGAAACTTTCAAGGTCAGGTTGGAGAGAGCCAGAACTGATATAGTGGAAGATGCCCCTGCTCATTGCAGGGGGGTTGGACATGATGATCTCTAAAGGTCCCTTACAACCCAAACTATTCTATGATTCTATAATCTGATGGTTTCTCAAAACATGTGTTTTAAATTCTGAATCTTTTTATGTAATCCATTTTCAAGGCAGTAACACACCTTTTCAAATAGCCAAGGCGAACACAGATTGAACTATGCAGATTTCCACTTGTAACTTATAAAAGTGAATTGGATAAATGTATTAAGACACAGTTTGTAGTGAAGAAGAATGTAAGTGCTGAACGTCACTGGCCTGAAGCTCCTGACTGTAACATATTTCCATGTACCTACTTAATATAGGAAAAAAAAAATCCCCTTATTATAAACCCCAAATTTTCACTATAAGGCAAACAGCATTATTTACAATATTATTCTGTCACTAATGAAACTTAGCATGTCTTGTCTTAATTTTAATATACAACCAGATGCAAAACTGATAGGCAAAAAACCTTAAAGCAATAATCATCTCTCTCAAGCCATTTTTTTTAGTAAAGATACTCTAGATCTGTTCAGACTAGTCTGTCTGAGTCATTGCATTGAAAACGGCTCTTATGCTGGACATTTTTCTTGTTTTGCACCATATTAACTAAAAAAAAGTAAGTATATATAGATATATAAAAAAATTTATGCTCCTTATCAAGCCTACAACTTCCAAGACCAGCTGAGGCTGAACTGCTTTTTTCAAAACAATACTTTTGATAAAAATATTTAGATTGTCCCTTAATAACACAGGAAACTAAATCATGTTTTCAGAAATGACTTAAGAATTTGCTAGATTAAAGGAATGCCTACACATGGAATTATTTAGTAATGACTGCTCAAGAACAGCTATTCCTGAATAATACCATGTGTAGACACACTTATTCCAGAATAAGGTTGCCTTATTTCTGTTTAATTTAGCCCATCAAAGTGTGTTAAGCTAAACAGAAACAACAGTGTCAGCACGTGGAGTTATTCAAGAAGTGCTGTACCTAAATAATTCCGTGTGTAGACAATTGCTTGCAAATACTGAAGATCAGCTCTGTTATCCCCAACCACATTATTGCTGGTATCACAATTAACACAAGGCACTTTCTGGTATATGTATTGCTGCTTATTCTCTTGCTTTCATTATTTCAGTTCAAGGAAAATATAAACTTTCTAAATTCAATGCTTATTGTTAAATGTGAACTGAATGCAACCATATAGTCACTCAAATACAATCCCTGTAGAGACTAAGTGAACACTTTGGCATATTTTGTTTTCTGAACAAACAAATCTTTAAAGATAGCATTTATTCTTGGAAACTGATCCTGCACAAAAAAAGCCAGCTCTTTATGAGGTACTAGGGATAACTGAAAATAATTGGGATTTGGTTTTCCTGAGATGGAACATATATGACCAATTGCTGAACTAACATCTAGATAGATGTTCTGTGTTTTTTTAGGTAATAAAATAAAGAATTTGTTCATCTTGTTAGAGAGATTTGCTACCATGTAATGACAGCACATGCTAAAAATCACATTTGCAGCAAGGCACAAATCTGCCAAAGAGTAATTATTAGTGAAAAATTTTCACAAATACCTATAATTATTGGACTTATAAGTAACACATTAGGCCTGGCTGGAATATGCTGCTAGTGACCTCCAGGCTTTTACCTCTGGAGACCAAAGTGCAAATCCAAAGTGGTAAGAAGTAAAACATATTTTGATAGTTCTACAGCACCCAGTAGACCAAAATCACAACGCAGCTGGGTGTTACTGGAAGCCTGTGGTGAGGAAAGACCCCTTGCAGGAATATCAGAGATAAAGCAGATACACTTCAGTGCACCCCTGAAGCTCCCACAAAATGTGGTTGACTGTAGCCATCATTTTTAGTGACATTTTCTGTGACAAATCATATCTTTTATATTCACCTATAATGTCCTATGCAGTAAAACCAGTGCGATAATGCCAGTGTTTTGCCTAACTAGGTAATAATTTTGTATTAGCTAAAACAAATGTACATTCCTAAAAAAACATTTATTAAATAGAAATTAAATGCATGCTGATGAGTCAGTACTGTGGGGCTCAGTTCAGCTTTGGCAGAGTAGAGAGACCAGGTCACAGGAGTTTGTGGGCATATTACACAAGCCTTGTACATGACATAGGCTGCTTACTTTTTCTGTCACCCAAATTCTGAGCCCACTCTCATCTTGATCAGCATTTATCTCCTGTTCAACAAAGAACAAAAGAACACAACATTCAGCATTGCTTAAAATGGTTTTAGCTGATTCTTTCAGATCAGAGAACTGTATTTTTCAGTGTCCATGGGAAAACAGCTTTTTAAATTACATACTGATTTTTTATATATGTATCTAGCGCTACCTGCTATTCTGTTTTGAAACTGGTGTCTGAGAATTTCTCCCAGATGCCTCTGACACTTTCTTCTGTAGTACTGAGCTAGCAGCTTCTCAGTCTTTAAAAAGAACAATGCATTTTGTTTACAAGTCTCTACAATGGATCAACAGGATGTCTTCTGCAAGAATAAAAGGGAAAATAACAGAAGTAGATTTTATAAAATGGCTGGATTTGGTTCAAAGCCTAGTGATTTACATTTGAAAAAAATACATTATTTAGCTCATTCCCAACTTTCTTTTATACAACTGACTTTATGCCAGATCATATTAATGAGTCAAAAGCTAATGACTGTTGAAAGCAAGGAACCTTTCCTACTTCTTCAATGCCAGCTGCTTTTTCGCCACCAGCTCTCCTTTACCAGTATGAGCATTCATATAGTCAAATCCTGAGCTCAGTAGCAACAGATCCAGCTTGGAAAGATGTCCACGTTTATCAGCGTAAGGGAAAGCAATGGGAGTGAGCTACTTGGGACAAGGGAAAAATGTGATCATTTTTTTTTTTTTTTTCAGCTAGCTT
>JANHGB010022125.1:0-13152 GCA_026283785.1 Coracopsis vasa
GTCATACAGAAATGATTAATAGAAGAGCTCAGACAAGTAAAATTCTTAGTTACAGATGTCTTCTGCTATGTCCAGTTGATTTATGTGCTTTGAGTACTAAATGGCATAGAAAACCAATTTGGAAAAGGAATATTAAACGTATGATTCAGACATGGCTTTCCATTTAAGAAACATGGTAATATAAAGTGTGCTCAGTCAGTCGGCTTAAGGTGATTACTCACAAGGTAAACAGAGAGAAGACCCTAGTAAGGGAGGAAAAGCATCAATCATAATCTTGCTTCTTCCCTTGCTGAGTAGGCTCAGTCCAACTCCATTTGCTTTCTCAGCTGGAGTCCAATAACATCCTGAGTGGTATAGATTTCTCAGTTAATCCTAGTGTATATTTTACATGTGATGAGTGTAAAGTGTATTAAATTAAAATAAAAGGTCTTATGCATGGGCACAGCCTGAGGACATTTTCATCTGGATGGGAGGATCAGTGAAGGATGTTGGCCTTTTGATGCACCTGAATCTGACCTTTTCCCCAAGATTCATCTTCACCTATTCATGTGCCTCCCACCGTTCTTCTCTCCTGTTCATTTTATATCCA
The DNA here is from genome assembly GCA_026283785.1 of Coracopsis vasa. NCBI lineage: Eukaryota > Metazoa > Chordata > Aves > Psittaciformes > Psittacidae > Coracopsis > Coracopsis vasa. The sequence continues at coordinate 590 of JANHGB010022125.1, forward strand.
GAGTCCAAACTTTCAGATGCACAGAAAATAGGGATACATTCAGAAGCGGAAACTCAAAGTCCTGAGTAAGGGTTCCCAGCATTTAGGCTGTATCTAAGTGTAAACCTCTGAGTCCTTGGCAGTGTTCAAGGCCAGGTTGGAGTAACCTGGACTAGTGAAAGGTGCCCCTGCCCGTGGCAGGGCGTTGAAACTGGATGAGCTTTAAGGACCCTTCCAACCTGAACCAGTCTGTGATTCTATGACTCTATGTCATTTAAGGAGATGCTGACAGAACTGGGCTTTGTGGATAATTTATACTCCCTGCTCTACCACTAAACAGGGGACTTCAGAATATTTTTATCTTCCTGTTTCTCCTTCTTCCCTTTCTCTCTATTTTTCTTATAGTGTGAATTCTTCAGGATGGGGTCAGCATTCACAAGTCACTTAAAGGCTGCGCTAAAGTCGCTGCCATTAATGACAACAAATCAATGACAACAAAAAGGAAGGATTGGAATGGCATTTAGCCTGTCAAAAACGCTTGTAAAGAGACGTGTATATTTATTAAAGGTGAAATAAATGCACTACTTTTTCTCCTTCAATATTTTCTGTTTTGGAAGTACCCAAAGGCATTTCAGGTCTTTCTATATTTAAGATAGTAATTGGGAGAACAATTGAAGAAGATTGAACATATAGAGAAGAAAAAGCAGTAGGAGGCAAAGATTTCTTCAGAAGAAAATATAACACATTACAGGAATTGAGTGCTCTGCATTTAATAAGGCAAGCAAATAGACAAGAGGAAACCAAAGAAAAGGCACAATGGAGACAAAAAAAGGCTTATTATGACAAGGAAACCAGAGCTGTTAATTATCAGTCTGGTGATAAATTATTACAGTATTGCCAGTGCTGTCTCCTGAAGAATGTAAATTACGTGACAAGAGATTGGCCCTTCACAGGGACAAAGAAAGAGCATGCAGTTGTATTTCCAAAGGACAAGAAGATTTAAAGAATTGAGGGTGGGGAGTCAAGAAAGTTGATTTATATAGTTTTAAAGTCACCAGCATAGGCAAAATACATAAAGAAGGAACGAATGAACAAACCCTGGAGTAAAATAGACCAACAGATCAAGTTTAGCTTATGCAGATGTGAAGAGAAAGCAGATCTCACACTGGATGCTGCTGATTTGATTTTAGCTGAAATTTAATGCTCTGTTAATCAGATTTCACAAATACAAGGGGATTCAGTTGTCAGGAGACCCTGAGAGGAATTTATCAATCAGGGAGGAAGAAAAATACCCTCCTTGAAGACTGTGGGTGTCCAAAGAGGGCCTGAAAATTTGCAGGAGCAATCAGAGAAAAACAGAGTGAAACTGTCTGTGAGCTGGGAATGGTACAAATCAGTTTGAATATGTTTTCTTAAGTGGGATCACTTTCACACTTTCAGGGAGAAGGACAAGGAAGTGTTTTCTCAACATATTTTAACTAATAGACAAGTATTTTAAGGGGGCATCTATGTAGAGTTACAGATGCCATGACCATGTGTTATCTGCTCAGAGAGAGCAAAAAGGATCCACCTGCATAGGGGACAACTGTTGTAGAATCGTAGAATCACAGAACAGTTAGGGTTGGAAACGACCTTAAGAACATCCAGTTCCAACCCCCCTGCCATGCACAGGGACACCTCACACTAAACCACGTCACCCAAGGCTCTGTCCAACCTGGTCTTGAACACCACCAGGGATGGAGCACTCAGGGATGGAGTTGTGCTCTGCCTGGGACAGTGGAAGCATATCTCCTTCACTGTAAGGGATCAAGGGAGCTGCAGCATCATCTCTCACTGTGATTTAAGAAGAGTTTCATCATGGAGACTGCAAATTCTTGCATGCCTTGTTCTATTCTAACTGTTTACTGCTTATGGGTGGGTGCTGTCTGTTTTATAATTCTGGAGGTGTCAGTGCAAGTACATCTGCTGTCCAAACCTTGTCTCATAAAGCATGACCAAAGCTTCTGTTTGGTGGAAAAATATTCAGATTGCTCTGTCATCTGAGAAGGATGGCCCAAAAATAAGGTCTTCATGTGCACAGATGCCTGTGACAAGGCACTACTACAACATTATACTCAGTAAGACAGTAAAAAGTCAACTTGATTTCTATATCTCCTCTAGAAGGTGCTAAACATGTTAATATACGAGGTTTTGCTTGCATCTTTGCTTAAATGTTCAAAACCTTCTCATATGACATTGGTATATGGTGCCATTATTATGTAAATACTAATGTTATGCTCACTAAATAGGTCTCCCTGTCCTGTTTTCTTTTTCTCTTCTTTCTTTTGCAGGACTGTTTGTTTTATACCTATTTTGGGCTTCTATGCCCTATGCATGGAGAGCTCATCTATTAGCACGGCTTCTCTGAGACCTCTGATTAATACTTTTGATGAAATTATATGAGTCTACATACTAACCAAGGGCCTGGGTTACTCTCTGCCTTGTGATGTTATCTACAAAACAAAGGCAGCTGCAGCCCAATACCTGTTAGAAGCCCAGGCTGCACATAAGCATAGGAGCTTGTGGACACCAAGGCACGGCAGAGCCAGGTGGTTCTCATCATGCTGAATAAGGCCACTCAAGTACCCACTGCAAAGATGCAGGCAGCCTGGCATCTGCTGTGCTTCAGCAAGTGAAAAAGCATATAATGTAGGCATATCCTAACAGACTTCAGACACTGATTACACCCCTCACAACCTGTGTCTGGGTCTTGACTGTCCTGTTGATTATTTTACAGTCGAAGCATTCCTGTTTCTCCTTTGAATTAAACATACACAGCTGTTGCAGCACAGAGCATATATTTCGTGTGCTACAGTTAAAAATTCTCTTTGCACTCAGACCAAGCGTTTGCTGGTACAAGATCAAAAGATTTTTTCCTTATACCTTCTCATATCAGCAAGTTTAAGTGATTGGTCCTTCGCTTTGGTCTATTAATGCTGCTGATTTTGTAGCAGGACATCTCCACAATCTACCATGTAGTGTTATGCCCATTAGCCTGCACCATCATCCCCAAAAGCCTGGAGCCCATCATTTTGTTTGCATATTTAAAATATATGTAAGCATTTTCAATTAAATGGAAAAGTTTCATGAAGAAATTTGCAGCCAGGTCTTCTTCAGCTCTTATATGCATAAAGATTTGCTTTTATTTTGTTATATGTAATATGGATAAAGCAATTAGCAAAGAAGACCCACACCTCAAACAAAACTACTTTTGGTTCAAACCAAGAGTCACCTATTTCTTCCTCGTGCCTTCTTCTTTGCCTTTTCATGAAAAAAATGGGATCATTTTATTTTTTCATAACACCATGAGAAAATTTTGCCTCTTTTTTCTTAGGAATGTGTAATGAGAAAGAAGCACAAGGGAAAAAATGTCTTAAAGTGTAAAAAAGCCAGTTTTAGTGTTGAATGCTTAAGTCATATTTCTATTTGGTGTTTGCCCTTCTCCCCTTCCACTGCCTCCCTTTTAACTCCATGAATCTAATTTGTAACAGACAGGGAAGGTCCAAGGAAGACAACATGGCTATACCGCTTGAATAAGGACCCTTGAATAAGGACCCTTCTAGGCCTATTAGGGCATTGAGCGATGGGGATAAAAGAAGTGACACAGCCCAGTAGCTCAGTATAAGCAGTGGGTCAAACCATAAGCCCACCCAACAAAAATAGCAGCAGAAGCACATTCTAGTCCCTTTTCTCTCAAGGTTGTGGTGTCTTTTCCTACATCAATTACAAACTTCTTTGCCAGGGGTCACCTTTAGCAATAATTGCAGACCCCAGTTGGAATTGCAGCTCCAGGCTCTGTGTTGGGCTGTGCCCGCTCTCAAAGACAGCACAGATGGAGCTACACAGTGTTTTTGCTTTGGAAAACTTGGCTTTGTCTGCATCACAAGTACATTGAATTGTGCACATATAAACTTGCTTTTTTAGGGCTTTATCAATTGACTGCATTTCTAAGCAGTTTGCAAAGTCTTTGCTCATATCCCTTTTGGTCCTGCTCTTAAGAAAATGTTTAAGAGAACACTGAAAGCTGACATTTATTTTGACCCAGAGGCTCAAGACTTTAAGAAAGAAGAAGCTGGTTTAATAAATGCAGAGCTTATTGCTGGAGAACATTGTCAAATTAACCTGAATGCACATTATTAGTATGAGGATAGAAGGACAGGCCACATCTCTTGGGAATCAAGCAAATGAAACCATAGAGCAGCGGATTTGCCTCCAGCCAAGTAACTTTGACATTGTATTATCTCTGCTGTTCAGTGATCATCTGACCTTTCTTGAGACACTTTATTTTCATATCCCTTTTCTGTCTGAGACCAGCAGCTTGTTATTGAATAAATCACTGGAGGCTAAAGGAAAGCTTCAGCTGCCAACTCAGAAACATACTAGATGTGCCTTCTTAGATATACTATTTCCATCATATCCATCACGGATACATAAATATACATGTTATATCCATTTGAGGTAGCTCACTATTGCTTTGGATAATCGTTTCCTGCAAGCCCAGTGACATGTCTGGGAATTCCCTACACTTTGCACACCAAGTAGCTGTGAAAAAATACAGATCTCTTATGAGCTGTTCCTTTTCCTCCTTTGGCACAGTTTTCAAAATGACAAGGTTGAAGAGCATGAATAGGGGATATTGTGCTTCCCACCTCCAGTCTGCTGGGTTAAAAATGGAGGTCATATTTTAGGAAAGCAATTAAGCACATGTTCAACTTCTGCTGTGGTTTATGTACCCTGACTGCCACTGTAATACTCCCAAGATTAAGCACATGTTCAAATGCAGCATTGCACCAGGGGGCTTCATAACCAGTGCAATGTAAAATATTTGGACTCTTGCTCGTGGTCCGGATGGGCAAGCCAAGTCATTTACAAACAGAAACTCCTCCTTTATTGTTTGCCATCTATGTGTATATACATGTGTGTGTGTGACATGATCAATATGCTTACAGTCATATATTCTTGAGCATCCAGATACTCTCTATTTATAAAGACTGAGAAAGACAGTTCATGCTCCTTTTTTGTCACAGTCTAAACGAGAAGAACATAAAATATGAGAAGATGAGCAAAAAAGAGTTAAGGAAAGGGGTGATGAGCCACATAAAAAATAACTTGGGCCATATTGCTGTCAGAATTAACTGTATTTGTAAGAACTTAAACGAAAGAGTTCAAGGACTGTTTCTTTTTCTTTATTATAGCATCTGCACACCTATGTACCTCTACATCTCTGTGTATTATATCCAAAAGGGACATTGTCCTGACAAACATATAGTACAGATGATATTTGGTAGGGTTTTTTCCATGACAAACCTACCATCACATTTTTCCACCTTTTAAACCCTATGTCAATCCAAGTTGCCAGATAAACTGAAATGCTTCCAATTTTCAATACCAAATAGAAGGGGCAAACAGGTGGCTGGGAGTGGAGGTGTAATGCATAATCCTCCAAAGCATCACTGATTTTCTTTTTCAATACGATAAAACTGCATTATTCCTGCATATTTTTTTGGAGAAGGCTGTTTCTCAAAGATGAATACCAATTTTTACTCAAGAGGAGGTCAGGGGGGACAAGAATGGTTAATACAAGGATGAAATGAGGAGGTGAAGAAAGGAGTGAAGAGGTGGGAGGAGGCTTGTAAGAGAATAGAGGTGTTTGTTTGACATGAGGATGCTATTCCAGTGCAAGCGGGTGGCAAGAAAAGTGCCTGAAAAGAGACAAACAGAGAAAAAAGACACAGAAATAAATATAATGGATGGGAATCCAGCTGAGAGCTGATTCCCACTCATGGCTGCTTTTTGTCACAGTGCATTCAGTAGAGCATGTAAGTGTATGTTCATCGTGACTGTCAGAAGGAGTCAGGAAAAACAGAGGTGTGCAGCTGTTGAATGACCTTCACACTTGGCCACACACACGCTCCCGGTGTGGACAACAGTGAGATCATGAGAAACTGCATGGCCCCACGAGTAAGCAATGACAGAGCTGACATAAAACCAACTGGATGGATGCACCATGTAGGAACTTTCCCAATTGCCTGAGACTCCCAGAGCTGGCTGCAATGGGGCTTCCCAGTTTGAAGTGTGGGCCTGGATGATGATTTGGTGGTGATTGGTGATGTATTTCTTCTTAATCACTGTTCTCTCTATGCAGTAATGATTTGATGCATTGCTAATTTTCCTCTGTACTTTGCATATTGATATATCTGATTTGCTTTATTGTACTTATTTAGTATATATAGAGTGATGTATTTGATTTGCATTAGTGTGCATGTTTTCTTTAGTGTGCTTATTTGCTTTAGTGTGCTTGTTTAATAAACTGTGCATCTTATACAGCTAGTGTGTGTTTGTTTTGTTGCGTACCTTACCTGTCAGCAGGATACACAAGGCTCTCAGATGTCAACCCATCATGGTGCATGTGGTCAAGTTCTTCCAGGTTCTTGAAACTGCCAGAAAAGAGATGGCAAATTGAAAAGAATGGGCTGAATAATTAAATTGAAACAGGTTCCTCAAGGGAAAATAGTAATGAAAATCTCCAGCCTTATCTGAAAAATGGAGTTTGGAGCTGTTAGAGTGATTACTAACACAGCTGCACCTCTAGTTCCAATGCATTTCTTCTCAGAGAAGTAATATCCATCATATTTCCACATCTGGCTATGCCAGCAAGCACATAAATTTTATACTTGCTTAACAGAGTGTGCAATGCACAGAGGTGGCTGCGTACATTGCAAACGCTTTCACACTGACAAGAGCCAGTCACTGTGTCCCATTGCCAAAGGACTACAGATTTATCATGGCAAATTGTATTGAACGCGCTGCACAGCCGAAACCCATTGAACCAACGCACGTCAGCTCTAATCCCTGGCCACTCACAGAGCAGAGAGAAGGAATTGCTGCCTACTGCATCCCATCCAAGGGAAGATGCTTTGCAGCTTTGTCCCCAGAAGACCAGTGATCTGCTCTACTAAGACCTATGCTCTCTCCTACCCCCTGCATGGCATCTCTGCTGCCCACTGGCTCCTGCCAGGCAGCTGCACAAGAAGAGGCTGGATTTAACTCTTTTCCACTTTAGAAGATGGTAAGAGACAATATCTGGTGGCAGCAGACCCATGGGTAATGACACTTAGCAACAGCATGTTTATTTCCCTCTGAGAAACTTGGGGGATCAGAAGAAAGCTTTGTATGTGGAGAGACGAACAGGGGAAGCAGGAATGTCAAAAAGAAACATGAAATTAAAAAAGTTTATTATTTCACTTGATCTTTCAAGCTCTGGCTTATTAAGAATTCCAGCTGTCCTGAATTGCCCATGGAACCCTGCCTCTGATGGGCCAGAAGGACTGAGAAAGGAGAAAAAACAACTCAGAAAGAGCAATCACTCCTATTGCTATTGCCATGAGTTTTGCTGCAATGGAATTGAGGGGCTTATTAGAACCTGCAAACCTGCCAGGAGGCAGTTTTTCCCCTTTGGTAATAAAGTACGAAAGGATGCAGCAAGTCTGAATCATAAACACACATCAAAGAGAGACAGTCTGAAATGTCTATCAGAAGTCATTAAATATTTGTCTTCTATAGAGAGCACAACAGTGGAATAATTGTCATGCTGGGATACCAGGAGGAGCTGAGTGAAGGCTCACTCCTGTGGGAGGTCTTCATGCCTTTCCACACACAGAGTGTAGTAGCCCATAATGACTTTAATCAAATACCAGATCTCAAAAGTGCAACAGAAATGCAAGCAAGGCTGTGCATTGTGTTCTTACTGTCAAGGCAAAGCATAGCTGTGAATTGATGGCAAACCTCATTGAGAATGACTCACTAAGTTCATCTGCCATCCCCAATTTCCCTCTCCCCAGTCTGTAGAGGCGTAAGCACTTGAAATTGGTTTCTAGGAGTGATCCAAGGTTACTTTCAGCTAATCCAAGATTTCACTGCTGTTGAAGTGGGTTCCATCCTCACCACCTCCACTACTTTCATTCATGTGTCAGAGCAGTGAAGCCAAACCTCTGTTTTTCCAGTCTCTCCCCCAGTCATGGCCACACAATGCTGATGTAGGGAAGACTTGAGCGTAGTTCAGCAAATAGGAGCTGAGACATAGGTGGCACATTTACCCCTGCTGAGTGACATGGCTTTGCTTCATCTCTGTTACTCATGAGGGGTGCTGTCAGAGTGAGGGATTTTGGCAAACAAGCTATATAGCTATAAATATATAAAAGCAGTTGTCTCTGCAGTGGTATATACACAGGGCTGGATTGTGAAGGCTCTCCTTCAGTCAAGTGGGTAAGCAGCAGAGAAATGAGGGTAACTGGAGAAGTTCTGAAGATACCAGGAGCTGCCATGCTGTCCTCCATCTGTTGCTTCCCTCCATCTCTCTTTTGGCATACACTGCTCCTTACTGAAGCCACAAGTCAGCACACATAGGCAGTTACTTCCTTGTGCAATGAGGAGCATGAGAGTGGCTTCTCACAGCCTGGTGCTTGAGGTCCCTCCACGTGGTTGAGTTCTTCTTTAGAAATAAATCAAGATGAAGGAAAATTCTGGAAGTGCAAATATTTCTGATTATCCCAGACTTTGTTTGATCATATCAATTTTGTGTCATTTTCTTAGCTGAATGAGCTCTTTGAAATGGCACCAGACCTGGATATAATGAAAAAATACAGCAAAATAGCTGCTTCCTCCCCCTCACTGTGTCTGTTGGCCTAAGATATTCAGTCTTCCAAAGAAGGTCTTAGAATAGTAATTTGGATAATGTACGGTTGCTTATCTCTAGATAAGGGTAATGCATATAAAAGCCTCATAATTATGTACTTTCCCTGACTCAGATGTCAGGCTGTGTAAAGGTAATAGCACCACATTAAAAAACACATGAAAGTCTACCAACACCATAAAATTGATTATAAATTTATATTAACACTGTCATGTGTTCCTGTACTTGCTTCCAAGCATTCATTAACTGCCCAAGTGACAGATTTACCAGTTACAGTGGGAGAATGAGGGTCTCATTCACTCCTCATTTTAGAGTAAGGTTTGCAGAAATCAGCCAAGCCACTCTGGCATAAATGGCAGGTGAATCTGTTCTAGTTCTGCTAGGTTAGAGCTGTAAAATTTCCTTTAGGCAAAGTGCTGTGTCTTTATGCCATATATATATGTGCACACAGCTACATCGGACTAGGTGTGTCTGCTGATGCTGTCTTTCAGGGGCTTTCATGGGCATCATCTCAGTCACAGAGATGCCAAACTGCTCTGTATCGGATGCCCAGGTCTCCATTGCAATACAGAGCCAAGATCCAAGACAGCACTCAAGTTCAGACTCATCTATCACACCATCACAATCCCATGCTCAAATACAAACTTAGGCTGAGCTCCTGAATACCTTGAGGCAGGAAAACTTGGGTCCAGCACTTGATCTTTGAACTCAGCATTTCCTAAGCAGATCCTGGATGTTTCACACTGACCAGTAAGAGCCAAATAGCCAGCAAGGCAGATGGAAACTGCAAAGAGCATGAGACTTCTTATGTTGGAGTTGATTCTTAGGGCTTGTCTTTTTCTTGCAGTATAGATATAACCTCAGAGCTAGTCAGCATAGATCAATCTGCCCAGGTCACACCTTCCCATTTCTGAATGCTGTGTTGTTAAAAACAAGTAATTACAACTCTGGGAATTTGGTAAAGAGCCACAGTCATTTAGAAGTTATAAAGAGTCGTTTAAAAAGCATATCAAAGGAACTGAAGACCTGTAAATATTTTACCTCAACTGAGCAATAAAAGGCAGTGTGTTTTACAGTAAACTATAGGAAATAAAAAGCTTTTTATCCTTTTCAGGTTCTGAATTATTTTTCATCTATGCAACTTCTTTATAACACCTGTATACCAAACATAGCTCAAGAAGTAAAACTAACCCAAGGACACTGCATTGGTTTTCTTCCACTGGTAAAGGCAAGAGGAAGATGCAGAGCCTACTGTTGTCAAGTCTGGCCCCAGGAAGCAGATGAAAGAAGAAAGCTATGGAAAAAGTTTATTTTTGAAAAGCTGAAGCTGGTAAGTGTATCTATAGCATTGGGACCTGGCAGGACTGTATCCATCTTCCCTAGGAACTTTGATGTTCTCTGTATCTGTGACAGGTAAGAGAGCACTAAAAAGGTTTCACTTCAGTCTGTTAAATTTATATGATCCAGCTGTATCATCCTCTTGCTGTTCCAACAGTAAGCAATGAGGGGAAGAATGTCCTGTTTTCAGTTCAGATAGGGACTATTAATGTTCATTGACAAGATCTACCTGGCTAACTCAATGGATACCTTGGAGCCAGGTACAGGGTTCTTCTTTGGACAGTTTAGTAATTAAGCTGTGAACCCTTCAAAGAAAACAATGGCTTAAAACACCTGAGAAATTTGACTTGAATTCACTTGCCCAAAGAAATAAAAAGAATGATTCTGTTTAAGTTCTCATTACTGTCACATAATCACTAAACATAGATGTTTAGCGTTGTCGGTGTTGATTAGTAGGTACAAGAGATCACCCAGGACTGGCAGACATGACACAGGACTAGTGGGAGACCTTTACCTATCTCAGGGGTGCCTGGAAGCCAGGTTGGGTAGGGAACCTAGGATGTCTGTATGCGGGCAAATGAACAGAGTCCTCGGTCCACACAAGCAGTGGTGCCTGGCAAGATATTCAGCTGGCCAACAAGCAGGTATCTACTGCAAGGAGAGCAGAACTGCCCTCCTGCATCCGCTGACTTACACACCTAAGTCTTGTTTCTGTTGTCTGCACACAGGCATCCAGTGCCATTTAAGATGCCTTCAGATATCTCACCTGGTCTCCAGATGCCTTTTTGGAAAGGGCAGGAGTCTACTGTGTGTCCTGTGTCATATTAGCTCTGAGTAGATGGTTTAGATACCAGATCCATGGAGTCACTATATTCCTGGTGGGATTTTACTGCATTATAGTGCATATATTGCATGAGAGTACATCATCTTTTTCTCTAGGTGTTTTGGGAGTCCACACCTCTGAAAAGGGAATCCAGTCTTTTTGCAAAGTTGGGGTCTTAACGCACATGCTGTTCAGACACACACAGCATTTGCCTCTGGATCCCTGTTGGAATGACTTTCACAACAGAAGAAAGAAATGCCCAAGGCTAAAGGAGCTGGTAGGCATGACCTATGAAGTTGCTCCAAAGACTTCTTATTCTCAGATCTTTGGGGTTACACTTACAAAAAATCAAAGGAAGGCACTAGGTCCTTCTCTCTCAAGAAAGTTTAAAACATGAGCACTCATAGTTAAAACAGAAACAACAGAATGAAGGTTGTGACACAGAAAGAGCCTAAAACTGTGTATATTAATGAACTCTCCAAACCAAGATCCCTGGCTACTACAAATAGACACAGATCTATTAACTTCTGCATAGTAGTGCCACTTTGTGGGAAGACATGGCATTCAAAATATCACTGTATTGCCTTGAATGAAAAAGTGTTGAGGTTTTCTCCCTCACAAGAGCCAGGCAGTGAAGATATTACACATTTCAGCACTGCTGAATTATAGCATGTGCTCACACATACTAATTCACAGCACTTTACAAAGTGTAAAGCCACTTGAGTTGTCAATAGATCACAGGAAAAAAGAGGAACTAGTGAACTCGGCATAAAAGAGACACTGTGGAGAGCAAATTAATAAGAAATCATTAAAATGTTTAGCAATCTTGCAGACACAATCAAGAACAACTCACCTGTGACCAGAGATCTGTTTCAAAATGGCCCTCATGTAGCAGAAAATGAATGCACAGAGAGGATGTATTCATAAAGGGATCTATTCCTGCTGCTTTGGGGCATGTATCCAGAACTGAAATGCTCAAAAGCTGTTGCCAGTTGCTGAAGAACCTAAATTCCTCACGCAACTTAAGTGTCTGCTGGTACAAGTTATCTAATCATATGGTTTTCTGCCAGAGGCATGCACACAGCTGGTCAGCTCCTGGTGACAACAATACGTTTGAATATCTGCTCAAAAGCTTTTTGAAGCTTTGTCATAGGAAGGCTCTCCTGATACTCTAGATTGCTGTCATTGCTGTTGCTATAGGAAAACTGGTTTTGAGATGCTCTTCCATCCAAAGCTTACTGTAAAGCAATCTATAGCCTGCAATCTACATTTTCTTGTATGTTATTCCCTTTGCTTCTGAAACCTCTTTCTAAATCAACATCCAAGAATTCTGTAGCTAAATGTTCTTTTAAGAATGTAATATCTACTGCTACCTTGGTCTCCGCCAATTACTTTGGTAGTAAGCCCAGTGCTTACTGGCGCTCTAAGCTATCAGGCCCTATGTCTCTAAAATCAATAAAACCAGCGTGAAAGTGAGTTTTAACTTTTAAATATTCATTGGCATTTTCTCAAGCAAACCACAAATGCAATTCTTATTTTTTGTGGTTTAAATCATTTAAGCCACAAAGCCCATCACTACAGGTTTTGCTCTATGAGAAGCTGCTTCTTGACTGTTCTGGGTTCAGCAGTAGCAGTCATTTTTCTCTTTCTTAGTAGCTGGTGCAGTGCTGTGGTTTTGACTTTCGGCCTGGG
>JANHGB010022126.1:2722-18016 GCA_026283785.1 Coracopsis vasa
ACCATGTTAGGAACGTAATTTCTGCTGCGAGCTGGATAGGGCTTAAAATACTGAGTAAAGCCCAGAAAATCTGTTGGTGAGAAAGATTTCATTAGCTCCAGAAAAAGGCAACTGGCTGTGGAGGGTTGCTGCTGGCTTCCATGCAGGTTGTCTGAGGTATCCACTGTGTTTTCTGCCAGGGGCAAATGCTAGGAATATCCACTGAGAGTGCAGAGCCCACAGCGTAAGGCAATACAGAACTGTAGTATGTCACTGTAGGCTGAAGTAATAAAATCACAGAATGGTTTGGGTTGGAAGGGACCTCAATGGTCATCTAGTTCAACCCGCTGCCATGGGCATGTGACTTAGTTAATATATTCAGTGTTCTTAAGCTGTAAAATCTTAAGAATCTTAAATGCTATAAATAAAATAATAAAAATAAGCATTTCTGACTCAGTAGATTCTTACTGTTCATGGTAACCATAAGAATTGTGTAAATATGAATTCAAGCTTATGTATAAAAGGTACAGTAAAATGGACTGTGTTTTGAGATGCCCTATCTGACCTGTTAGCTGTGATTTGTAAGTGTCTTCATCTATTCTTCTGTGCTGCTGTGGTGTCAGTTGCAGAGTTTTCAGGGAAAATGGGACTTCTGTACAGTAGACTCAAAGGTGGGGGCAGAATGCGGCTGATCTAACTATTATGTGCATCTAGAGTGGGCTGTGTTTAAAACTGCTGATTTTGAAACTGAATCCTGAAGAAGCTCTATGTCACTTGGACTGCTGACATGTTTCTGTGATGGAATTACTTTAATGGAGTGTTCTGAAGCGGTAGATACAGGACAACTCCTCAGGCTCTGTTGCTCAGCTTGCAAGCTGCAGAGGGGTCCAGGAGTGTAGGAAAAGTTGCTGATTCTTAAGACAATGTGGATTTTCTTCCCTGCCTCCATTTCAGAGGCAGAAAAAGTACCCTTCATCTTTAAAAGGCTGAACTCTTTCATGCAGGGGATTTGGAACTAAATGATCTTAAGGTTCTTTCCAACCCTGACTATTCTATGATTCTATGATAAGCTTGTGCAGCTCCTGTTGATGTAAAATCCATAAACACGATTTGTATTTTTAAGAGTGAATATTTCCTCCACACGGTTGTTTCAGAGAAAAACGGAGTTTTGAGATCTGGGGCCAATCACTACATTTATGAAGAATCCCTGCTGACTTGAATGGGAGCTGCAGAAAGGATGTGTCATAGAATCATAGAATAGTTAGGGTTGGAAAGGACATTAAGATCATCTAGTGTCACTTGTGTTCATCACCCTTGCAGCTTGTCTGATACGTGTGGTGCTTACATGAGAGGCCTCTGAGGAAAAGCAGGGATTTGGAAGGCTAGAAGTTGTCTTGAAATGCTTCCTAAACACACTGATGGACAGCGACTGGAAGTTCACAATTTGTGAACTCAGCGACTAGAGGAGTTCACAGTTTGTAAGAGTGGTGAGTAATACCCGAATAATCAGGTGGATGATCTGATTGCAGTTTGGAGAAAACCCCTGCACATCTCAGTGTAGTGAATCTGATAGCCATTGCATCGATACAGTATGTCTGTTTTCTAGAACCCAGCAAAAGCCATACTGCACAAACCAGTCATTTTTGTATAGTCTTCACACTTGGTGCTGGGTAACTCTTCTCCCCAGTAACTGAATGTAGAAACCCTAGTAATAATAATAATCACATAACCTAAATGGCCTGTTTTCTCTGTGAGAAATAACCTGATTATTCTACAATTCCAGGGTCAGTTTGGATACTCATGTGCGTGTATATATGGTCACGTGGTTTCAGGACCTGGCTCTGTGATCCATGGAAGTTAGTCTCTGCTTGCTTGAGTCCTTTGGCGTGTGAGCTTTTTGGGAGTGCGATTGTTTGAGGATGTCCTGGAGCAGGAGTTGTCTCCTCAGAATTAGTGGAGTGGGGATCTTATCAGCGCAATGGGCTGAGATGCAGCTCTGTCCCAAAGCTCTGCAGCTGCAGCCCTCTGCCTCTTGTGAGAAGATGCCCAAATGCCCAGCATTGCTTTCTGAATGCCAGGGATTTGGAGCAGGGAATGCTTGGATTATGTGTGTGTGTATATATATATATATATGAAGATCCATGCTTATCCAAATGACTTCCAAAAGCATTTTGACTAGCATAAAAATCAGTATGAATCAAGACTGTTTCCTGGCAATTCTTGAACTGGGAAAGGATACAATTTACCAGTTGAATAACTGGCTGGTTTTGTTCATCTCTGCTCTAGTGTTTTCTAAGCTCTTGTTTATTAGACAGATCAGCAGGTGACAGTTTCATTCAAGTTTTAAACGCAGATCCTTTCTTCCTTTGCTGTGGATCCAGCCTGCAGAGCTGACTGACAACTTGTGTCACTGAGCATGTCTGCAAATTAGTATTTTTAGATGTAAGAAATCTGTGATTAAAGCATTTGTATCACGCATGGATGACATGGTCCTTTTATATCTTTATCCCTTGAAGCTGGAGGTAACTAAGAAATGAAAATAGGCTCTACAATTAATTTTCTCATGTTTAATGAGAGATCTTTTTTTCCGCTATGGTGTCAGTACCTCCTCAGAACAAACAGCTGATGTTTCAACTACAAGAATAAAGCTATACTTGCTGATATGTATGTAGTTTGCTGCTGTATTAGGAAGATTTTCTGCTTGTGCTGCTCAATTGTGAAGGCAAAGCTTGTAACGCAGATTTGCTCATATTGAGCCATGGCATTTTCAGTATTTTGGGAACATGACTTTGGAATTTTTTGGAAAAGACAGGGGAGCAAAACTGATTAAGAGAAAAATGAATGCTTGTTAGTAGGAAGCAGTGCTACTGACTTGATAAAATGTCACCAGGTTTTGATGTATTGATGCTGTTACGTTTAAAGGTGCTGGAATCCAACTCACTGTTACTAATCTAGAAAGGCAGGATTTTCTAGGTATGACTTTAGCACATTAGCACATTTAGCACTTCAGCACAACACTGCACCAGCTAGTAGGAAGGAGAAAAGTAACTGTTACAGCTGAACCCAGGACACCTTTCAAAGGTGCCTTTCCTACCCCTTTTATCCACCCATCTCTAGCAGCATCTAGGAGTGTCTGTTTTATTCTTTTCTTGGACTATTAGGAGTTTGTTACCCTTTAAATGGCTAACTAAAAGGCATTGAAATCAGGTTAAATTCATCTTACTGTAAGAACTGCTGTCAGCTAGCACTAATGTATGCATGCTAATTGTAGTATGCATATACTAGTGCATACAGTATGAAATCCTTATAAAGAAATATGGTAGTAACCATTTTTTCAAATGGAGTGGTCCTCATGTCATGACTATTAGTCTAGTTTGTGATGATACAGTAGAAAGAAGTTTAATTTCTCAGTCTAATGACTAATGGTTTTAAGAATGCTCTATTTGTGAAAAAGTTCTACTTGTTGAAGTTACTCTGTGTAGAGGAAGGGCCAGGGCTTGTTTTAAGGCTTGTGATAAAAACCTGATAATATTTTGTTCTCATGAAACATTCCTATATGACATATAATACTTTTTTTTTTTTAATGAGTAGTCACTTTCACGTGTCATAAGGGAGGTTTCATTGTCAATGCAGGAATCATAGGATCGTAGAATCACTGAATGGTTTGGGCTGGAAAGGGCCTGAAGATCATCCAGTTCCAACCCCCTGCCACGGGCAGAGACACCTTCCACTAGAGCAGGTTGGCCAAGGCTCTGTCCGTCCTGGCCTTGAGCATTGCCAGGGATGGAGCATTTACCATTTCTCTGTCAGTGCCTCACCACCCTCACAGGGAAGAACTTTTTCCTTATAGCTAACCTGAATTTCCCCTGTGTCACTTTGAACCCATCACCCTTGTCCTATTGCTGTAAATCCTGTGTAAGTGATTGCAAGGAACAACAGCTATTATTTCAGATAGGCAGAAGCAGGGAAATGGAAGCAGGAGAGTAACTTTTCTCTGGTCATGTTGTAATGTAATTTCTTTTGGGTGCCTCCACCCCCCGTAAGTTCTTGTAACCTAATTAATAGTTTTTTGTTTTGCAACCAGTAGGAAAATAAGGCAACTTGTTCATTTTCATGTGGGCTTATATTGTAATGCAGACTTGTATATAGACACGTGTATTTCTAATAATGAAAACATCCCTGAGCCTTCAGGCGGTCTCAGCTGGTATGTTGGAAGAATCAGCAAATCAAGTGTCTTCAAAATAGAGTGGCAAAAAGTCAGTGCATTTAATTTTTTTGGTGTTCCTCAATAAATGTCCTTGCTTTTCTGTGAGCCCAATTTCCAAGAGTATAAAGAGGAGAATCTCAGAGTTTGTCAGGAACACAGCTTTCACACAGCTTTTCAGATACCTGTCTTTTTGCATTATGTGGTAGCCCAGCTTAATAAAGTCTTATACTTGTTCTTACATTAGTTATATTAGTTTTTTCCATTTATGCCCAAACAGATAAATAGCACCTCATTCCTTTATCTCAATAAAATATGCTTCTCCTCCCAATTTCTAATGACGTAGTGTAGCAAACCATATATCTTTTGGAAGTATGTTTCTTAAAGGCATGGTTTGTGACCATAAGTAACAGTACTACTGGTAGCACAACCCAAGCCTCTTTGCAAGATGTTGGCCTCCGTGTTGTGGCTGCTTTCTATCAAGGGCAAGCAGTATGGTGGCTACCAGGTGCTGCGTTGATCATTTAGGCTTTGAACCTTTTTGTTTGTATTTTCTCCCCAATAACTGTCATCCCAGAGAAGAGCTCTGTCAACAGATACATGTTCTTCTATTATAAGTAAGAAGACAGAAAGATTAAGGAAAGCAACTAGACTTCAAACGTGGCTCCTTCCTGCCGCAGAACAGCGTGATTACTGTATCCACTCACACACTCTACACTTTGTAAAGCCCAGATCAGGGAGTGAGCATAAACAAGGGAAATCAAATGGTGGAACAAAAGAGAGTAGGAGAGAAAGAGATTGAGAGAGAGAAGCCGGCAGCATGAGATAAAAATTGGGAAGGGAAAACAAATGTAAAACTGGGATTAGTATAAGGCTTCAAAGCTGCAGATTTGTCGGTAAGAAGAAGGGGTCTACCCAATGAAGCTGAGAATAAGGATTATGAACCTAAGAAGCTATCAGTCTTTCTCAGAAATACCAACTTTTTCTCAGAGTTTTACCACTTTCAATTGACCCGTAGCCAGAACTGCAATTAAACTTCAATATATTTTATAAAAAATAGTACTTAGTTTACTTTCACATATGTGAAGAGATACAATTGCACAATGGTGGTTACAATGGTAGAAATACACTGCGGATAAAATGTTTGCAAGAGGTTTAAAAACATACCATACAGCACCACGTCTGAAATTGGGTGATGGCAAAATGAATCCGACTCCATGTCCAAGTCAATGAAATTCCTAAATCTTTCTTTTGGAATAAATAAATAATAATAAAAAAAATACAGTGTGCAGCATGTGTCTGACACTACCTGAAATCGAGCAATAGATTCAAACCAAAAAATGAGGTAAAAAAAGACATTCATGCATGTAAGCCACCGTTAGTCTCTGACTCTAAAATAAGGCAGGTCATAATCTTTTAAAAACTGTCTTTAGCCACTTAAATGCTTTTTAGTGCTTTTCAAGACAAGGTCTTGAGCGACCTTGTAGAATCATGAGTTAAGATGCTTTTATTTCCAACAGGTCATTTTTGACAGGTTCAGCCCTATTTGAAATGCATTATATGGTCAAAAATGTTGCTTTTCCTTAATGAAAAAAGAAATGTAAATTAAAAGGAACCGAGAGAGATGGATGCTTTTAGAATTTATCACAAATGACACTGCTTTGAGGGAGGGAGGTGAGGGAAAAGGAAAGGAAATTATGTGTCATCTTCAGTTTTAATGACATGGAAAAGGGTGACATTAAACAGGACCTGATGTCCGTTATTCCAGGCATAGAGAGCTCTATCTCTTGCATTGTAGTCAAGCATGGATATATGAAAATACTGATTATGGAAAGGAATGTCTGTATACTCGTAAGTGGAGGTTTTTGTGGAATAAGAATAGTAGACCTTGGCTCCTGTTAAGTGAGAGTTAGTAACATACAAGGTGCCACAGATCATGAAGGATTCTCCAGCACTTCTCTTTGGGTAGCCTGTGCTCCAGCTCTTCAGCACCTCCAGTGTATCCTGGTTTAGCTGGCTGATGACAATGTTGCCTGCATTTTGGTTGGTGGCATACACAGCCCATAGCCCAATTTCATCTGCCATCAGGTCAATATCAGAAAAGCCACCCCAGGTGTAAGGGTAGACATTGTGAAAGCCAGCATACTCAAGGCTACGCTGTGCAAGCACCCGCCCAGTGTCAAAGCTGTATTTGATGATGATATTGCTCTGATACTTGTTGAAATAGAGGGAGCCATTGTAGACAACATGGTTGGTTCCTGCCCATTTGAATGGAAGGTTGTATGTCCTTGATTCAGCCCCACTGACAAAGTCTGCAATTGATTTATATTCACGGACAATTTTATTGTTAGTGTAACTATCCATGTACCAGACCTGGAAAGAAAACAAAGATTGGGAGTAAACACCTGGAACACAATCTGTGGTACGTGATCATGATATGGCATGATGGATATATTGCAGAAAAAGAAGGAAACAAAAAGGTTTTAGGTGTGTAGCAGGCTATCCAAGTACAATATTGTCCAATTACTGCCACAAAAGCATGAGGAACTCTTAAGTTTGTGAATCAAAACTTACCTATACAGGTGAAGTCTCAAGAAGATTGTTGCTAACTAAACTACAGTGTCTGCATTTTCAGACAAATGCAATTTTGGACTATTTAGTGTTTGGGCCTCTACTACATGGGGCTTGCTTAAAGATATTCCCAGAGACTAATAATCAAAGACGGAAATGGGAAATGACATATGAGCAAAGCTTAGGAATAAATTTGGTTGAATTTTTTTCAGCTGAACCTCTAATCAATGCGAAATAGTGTGTGTTCTTAGGAAAGAAACCAAATACAGTAGCAATGAAGGCCAGTAAAGTTTAGGAACCCTTTTTTCCCTAAACCCAAAACAAAATCAATACTCTATTTAATAGTTTCTAATGTTCTGTATGCCAGCTTCTATTCCCTCATTTTTTCCTTCATTTTGCCTTTTCTCCTGTTAATTTGTCAGAGGACAAATCAAATTCTGACTAATAAAAGACCAGGATCATTTCTGGCAGTGGGGGAACGTGAAGGCTGTCTGGGGAGGGGGCCACAGCAGGGAGAAGGTGCTGGTGGAGGTGAGGGCCCATGGGCACTGGCACTCTGAGGGGGCAGAGGAAACTTCCTCAGGTAATTGAGGTTCCTGGTGTCAGTAACAAACCTTGATAGACACAGCGGGCAAAGGAATGCTATACGCATTCTTCAGTTATTACCATTTCTACGTTGCCTTTTCTATTGCCTTGGTATTTTCCTGTATTCAAAAAATTAACCTTGTGGGTCTCATACAAAGTTAAACCTAGTGTTTTGACTTCAAAAGCCCATTTGTGGAGAGAGCACCTCCTCAAAGCTGTGGCCACCTTGAGATCCTACTGCAGATCCAAACCATAATACAGCGTTTATCTGAGGCGGCAAAATGGTCTTGAATATAGCTTATATATATCTGGGGCCTACTCCGACAGATTTTGACTGTGCTGCATTATGGGTTATGCTCTTGGGTGAAAGTGTTGATGTTTGTTGTTATATTATCTTGGTTCTTAAAGACCCAAGCTCAGTTAAACATGGTAGGAAGAAAACATGTATGTAGTGGGTTCAGATAGGCGTATGGCGGCCCTGAAACAGTTGAAGAAAATGGCCCAAAAGTGCTTAGCTAGCTGCTGTCTTTCTCTGGATGTTTTTGCATGAACACTGTTGCCTTTTCTCTGAAGTTAACAGTGAAAATGATGGAAGTAGCAGAAACATGGAATCATAGAATCATAGAATAGCATGCTTGCGAGTGGAAGCTCCTAGGGGGAAAATATACTTTTAAAGATTAAAGTAAAGCAAGCGGAACTCCAGAAGGACACAAAGATACTCAGTGCCTTAACATACTCGGTTATTTTTCTCTGATGCTAATGGATCTGTCATCCAGGCTCCAAATCGGGTTCCGGATATCTTGACTGTAATGGGGCCTGTAATTTTCATCAATTTGCCACATGCTGAAATTAGAAGAACAAATACATTAGCACAAATAATTACATACCTCTCCTTGATATCAGTCAGAGCACAAGACCAATTGCTCTAAATTAGATAGTGGCTCCAGGGGATTTAAGCTTATGTTGAAAATGGATTGTCATCTTCACTGTATGAGCTTTTCCAAATTGAACAGTAATATAAATATGTAAAAATATACAAATAAAAAATCACTTGTGTGTATTTTGAGGTTTTTATATTTTTAAAGCACAGTTATTTTTCTAGGCATAAAGTAAAATACCACCTAGTAAAATACCTTTCTGCACTGAACTTTTAATAAGAAATGAAAAGCAAACATACACCCCCTTCACTTTTGCCTTCCAAAAGCTCAATGTGAGGCTAGGATTGATGGATGGCTCGCTTTATCATTGACAAGGGTAACCAAGGAGGGGTTAAGGGCGGACAAGAAAGAATGAGCTTGTAATCAGAAAGTACCACTGTGCAGCAATGCCTCTGTGTGACTTGCCTGTGGTTACACACACACTGTTACAGTATGAGAAGCCTGTCTGAAGTTAAGAAAGCAAATATGAGAATTATTCAGCAGCCTTAGCTAGATTAATTGGCTTCTAATCCATGAGGTTGTCTCATCTTAGACTGGTAGGAAGATAATGAGAGTCGATATGGTTTTGGATGCTGACCTTCCTAACAGTCCCAAAATCTATATATTTAGGGGACATTAATAGCTTAACTATTAGCAACAAGCCCCTGGTGGAGTTCCTGGGTTTACTAAGAGGCTTAGTATCACACAGTGGTGTGTAAGTCATTAGGTGAAATAGCATGGTTTTGAAGAAAAGATGTTCTACAAGAATGTAACGTATGTAAATGTTCTGTAAGAATGGAAAAAGAAGTGACATGTTTCATTTATTTTTTAACACAAAAATAACTACTTCTCCATGATACATGGTTGTGCTATATTGTATAGCCATATCCATCAAGGAAACATGGAAAACAAACTGTATCTGGTGTTGAGAGTGAATTTACTCAGTTCTAAAGAGAAGGCACATCAAGCCTGGATTTTCTACTTTACGTAACTGGCAAAGGAACGTATTGTGCAAGCCTGTTTCAGTCAAATAGAGGGGGTTAATGCTGTGCTGCCAACTCAGGGGCTGCTTGCAGGGATTTTGGTTATTGCCAAGGAAGGGGGATGTAATGGAAATGAAGATAACTGAGAACATGCTGCGAAGTCAGTGAGCAGGGTAGGCTGTGTCTATTTTCTGGGTCAACAGAAAGGCGTTACTCATATATCTCAATCTATGTATCTCACAACCTTTTGAAGATATTTTTGAACTTTCCATGTTAAAGAATCTTACAGATCTCCTACAGTTGGTTATCTCAGTACATAGTTTTTTATTCTGGAATTCTCTGTAGATAGGCTGCTGGTATTGCGTGCTGAGTGCTGTTTTTCTGCAGCAATGAACTGCTATTAGCGTGGAAAGCAGAGGAGTGTATCCTACCAAGGTGAAAGCTTTTATTTTTAGATGGTATGTTAGTTATGACTCAGAAATAGCTCAGAAATGAGCATGAGGTAAACTCAGACTTCAGAGGGGTTTAATTTGGAATCTGGAATAAAATTATCAGAAAACTAATAATGAGTAGGAAGAAATCAGGACTTTTTAGTTTTTAAGAGTTATAAGAGAGTGAATGAGTTAAAGGGTATACTAACCGCTGCTTTTAAAACACAGTATTGGAATTAGTAGTAAAACATAAGAAAAGGGTTTGTAATTCTGAAACACT
This sequence comes from Coracopsis vasa, assembly GCA_026283785.1. Classification (NCBI taxonomy): domain Eukaryota; kingdom Metazoa; phylum Chordata; class Aves; order Psittaciformes; family Psittacidae; genus Coracopsis; species Coracopsis vasa. The sequence goes on from JANHGB010022126.1 coordinate 12,673, forward strand.
GTTTCTTCTATTAAGAAAGAAAACAAAAACCAAGCCAACAATAAAATCCAGGAAGCTAAATGTGGGATCACAAATAATCTGTGAAATTTTGCTTCTGAACAAACAAAACTAAGGAAGAGCCCCTTGCAGAGATGTGGGAGTACTCACAGAGCCCTCCTCTTGCATACAGCCTGGGTAACACCATGTGTTGAGGCAGGCATCTGAGCGTGCACCGTGCATGTTTCTAGCTAGAGAAGGGTGTTCAGAGATGTGTAGGTTTATTACTGTGTATCTAATACTATGGTTTATCTGTTGTATTACTTGTACTGATCCTGAATGTATAGTTCACTGATTGCCAGTGAAATGCAACCTGTTAATAATGAAATCTTTTCAGCCTTAATTTGATTTAAACTGTATGAACTGAGCTGCCCTCCCCTGTGACGGAAGACACTGTTTTTAGAGAATCTGTCAAAATGTATTGAGATATTGTTGGATGTGGAAAAAGAGACTACAGTGTACTGCAGCCAGTAAATGACCAGCAGTTTGAGTCAGGGTATATTTATGCTTATTTCCAGATAGCATGTAGTGATTGAGAAAAGGAGACTGTTAGGAAAGTTGCGATATAGCTGAGGGGCAACTGACTGAAAAGGTGACAAAGCTTCTCTTTTCAGCATAACAACACAGAGTATCTTGTAAGAGGCATGAGGATTTTAATACTCTTGCCCTATAATATGCCCCGTCTTTTCCTTGTTCAACACATAAATCTGCTTATTTGAGATATAACTGCATAGAACTGGTATTTAAAACTAAGGAGTAATACTACAAGTATTTTTAACACTACATTCCCATGGTAGTGATAATTTATAAAGCATCAGCAGGCTTCTGCTGTAAACCTCAGCACTACCTGAGGTCTGTTGGCCTGCTTGCTGTTGGTGTGGGCAGTGAGAAGGAAGCAGCAGAGCAGTCGGTGCCCACCTCTGTCTTGTCATCATAGCCTCCTCATAGCTGTGATGACTTAGGCGCAGGAGTTTAATATATTAAGTCACTGTTTTCAGAAGAAAGAGATCATTTTTTTCTCCAGATTTGTCCTTTGGAGTCCTACCCATTCATTGCAGCAGACCTGTATAAATTGGCAGAATTGGGATCACTTATGTTCTTATTATAAAGTACCAAGTGTGCTGTCTGTGCAGAAGGATTACTGACTTACTAATACAATTAAATAGTTTATTTCAGGTGAATATCACAGCATTTTAATGACATATTACTACAATATGTATATCCCTACATATCCCTATATATTACTACAATATATATCCCCTATAGCTTGCCCAAGCCTGTTCTTGTGTTTGATAACAGAAGTTAAATGAGTGACAACTCTTTCAAGAGTAAAGCTCAATATAACGATTAGCAGTTCACTGACAAAGCAAGGTGAGTTTTCTGTGTGGTTGTAAGCACATTCAGCTTTGCATTCACTGCAAGGAATTTCCCTCACTCATCCACCAGCAGTGTAAGATGTATTGATCTAGTCCCAGCCTATATTCTTAGCTGTAGAATGAACCTTACAATTTTTCATGTGGCTATGTCAAAATCGATCTTGTATGCTGAGGTTTCTTGCTAGGGAGTAGTGCTACTAATATGCTGAAAGGCAGAATCATTTACTTAACACTTCTGTGGCATGGCAAGCCTGGGAGTATGCAATTAAAAAGCCTCCAATTAGTTTCCAGTTGAGACTTTAGCTCATTTTGTATGTAAGGAAATAGAACATAGACAAATGCTACGTGAAACGAGAAACACTTCTGGGCTGTGAATTTTCTATAGCAGTGAGGTGACATTTTTAACACATCCAAAACCTCCTTTATTTTGCTGTTGTTTTTTAACTTCTCATCTTTTTTTTTTATTTATTCTTTTTTTTTCTGGCAGAAGGGAACATCTGAGGATGTGAAAATAATTCTTGTGATGGCAGGGAAGCTTTCTTTTACTGGTTGAAAAGTTTTGGTTTATAGCCAACCTCTGCTCTTGAATTGAGAGGAGGACTGGATGTTAGTGAGAAGGCAGGTCAAATATATCTCTATACTAGCAAATGTCAGGAAGTTCAGGAACACTAAGGAAAAAAGTAATATTTCTAGGCATTTCTTCTACCACTAAGAGGTTCACCTGGGGTTACACAGAAAGAGTGGGGTTTTTAGAAGCACTCAGACCTTTTCCCTTGACTTTGAAAGAAGCAGCTACCTACATTAGAAAGTCCTAACTGTAACTGATTGTGGCACTTGGAAAATCAAACCTCTGAGAGTTTTCCACCCTAAATTGAACTGTATAAGAAACATCATATCATGCACTATCTGGGTGTTTGTGGCTTGACTGGTCTCTTGTAACAGTTTTGTCCTGTGGACTCCTGTAAGTCTGTGATTTCCTGTATTTATTTATATTACGGGAGAATTTGAGTGTGAAGTGACCATTAAAAAAGAAAGTAGATGTATTACCCCTGTAGTCTGAAAGGCTCTTTGGGGCAGAATGCATCTGGAAAGCTGCTTCAAAGCAAGCAAATACCAGTGGAAGGTTCTGACAGACCAAATAGACAGGAGCTGTTTTGAAGATAGCTAGGAATAGGTAACTGATAGTCCCAGTCTCTGTGATGCAAAAGACTATGGGTAGTGCTCTACATACCAAGTGAATGTAGGATTTATAGAAGGGCTAGCAAAGGAAATAAAATCAAAACATTCTCTCGGGATGTTCATAAGCATCATTATTCTATTTATTGTAGGTAATAAATAGAGGAAAATGGAGTATTTTTCTTTTTTCAGTGGTTGTGCAAATAACTTCCAAGTCTTTTACTGCTTGTGATTTTCTGCTTATGGTCCAATTTTTCATAACATCGTAATGCAAGGGAATGAGGAATTCATTCTTGCTTTAATGGGTGTATGTCTGTTATCCTGCATAATACAAATCCAGGAAGCACTATAGTCTAGTTATTAGAGATTGCTGAGAGTAAGCCTCTGGATTCTTCTACATGTGTGAAATTACTTGTCGTATAATCTTTGGGAAAGTCATTTATCCTTCTGTGCTGCTTGTTCCTATCTACAAAATGGGGACCTTGTACACAGTTTTGTACTACATATTTGTGCAATTTTTCAAATCCCAAGGGGACAGATGCTTTGAAGAACAAGCACCACTGCAATCAATAAAGTAATCCCATGCCTGCACTAGTACCTCTTCTGCCATTGGTGCAGCAGCATTTCTTTGAAAATACAGAATATTCTACTTTTGAATTTAGAACTAGAAATGTTACTGTAAAATATTGTTTTGATTCTGTAATATAATCAGATGGGGCTGCAAATGACTTCCAGGAAAAGACCCATCTTTTTAAATGTATGTGAGTCCGTGGTGTGCACAATCATATGCGCTCTCTTGCTACGTATTTAATGGCGTACACCCTTCTAAAGTTTTGTGGACAAATTTCTCAGCAGCTTCAGCCTGACCTTTCTTTTACTCCAAAGAGAAGGAGCAAGTTTCAGCCATCACAACTGCTGTGGTAATCATTAAACCTCAGTGGAAGTAAGACAACTGCTTACTGTATGTTAATGAGTGTTGAAAATGTTGCCAGTGCAGATGGAAGATCCCTTTTAAGTGGCCAGGGCAGTATAAATAATGCGTTCTATTGCTGAAAAACACCTGCTAGGGAGACGAATGGAAAATAGGTATTACACATGCTGGTTAGATAATGATATTGTGAAAGCAACAAAATCTGTGAAGATTGGAGCCAGGTCTTGTGGCACATTGAGGCCAGTCTGCCCTTTGCTGCTGTAGGCTTCTGGGTGTCAGATTGGCATGGACAGTCACAGCTGGATCATCTCCAGTGTGGTGAATGTGTCTGGAGAAGGTGTAGGCAGCAAAGTGGTTTTTCCTTTAAGCTTGCTGATCTGAACACACAATACCAGCTTTCAGGAGTTACAGTAAGCCTAGCTGAAGCTGGTTTTACTTTAAAAGGTACACAGGGGTAGACCAGAAATACAGCCAGTCCATTAGTAGGTGAGCATAAAATTCACTGAAGCATCTAAGACCAGAGAATATTGTCAATAAGAAGGAGTAAATCTGTATTAGTACTTGAGAATGCCAAACTCTTTTTAATAATGGATATGCTTAATAATCTATTTCATGCAAAATTTTTCTCTCTATTGTTAATATACATAATTTGAATAGGGTGTGTTATAGTAAGTCAGGATAGATAGGAGAGGAAATAAAGTGGGTGAAAAGTAGGGAAATAACCCCTGTGAAGACACCTAGTCATTCTGATGTATAACATTTATCTTCTACAGTAGTCACTTCACTAATCAATCTTACAAGAATACGCTGTAAAAAGCAAAGAAAACCAAGATACTCCTTAAAGAGAAGTTGATGATCTTACAGGAGCACTCACTCTCAGAAAAGACTGTCTATGGATTTTCTTGCAGTGCAGCCATTTTCTCCTGACTGCTTCCTGTCAATGCTGTAATGTGCTATTATGTGTGTGTACTGAGGGGAAAAAAGGATCGTAAGACATTTCTGTTTGAAGAAGTCTTTCATGTATTTTAGCCCATCATCACTGCATTATTTCTAGTGTAAAAGAAAGAAACTGAAAAGAAATCATTTAGGAGGCTAACCTAACCTGGATTTTTCTCATTCCATTGCCTCACAAAAATAAAGAGGCACCGCATATCAGGTTGGTTAATAACATATTTTATGTCATTTGTAGCATTTAGAAGTAAACTTCCTGTTAACTGGGATACTGATCACAGGACTGAACCCTGGAATTCCTAATTTATTCATACACAGTGTTAACTTACATAGACAGAAATGCCAAGAAACTGTTAACTTACTGAGCTTTTTCATGCAGTCTCGAAGTCTGGTTTCTAAACTGAGTACGCGCTGGTGTAGTTCCTCATAATCATAAGCACCAATTTCTTCCTGAATCCCAGTGAGAACAGTAGACAGATTCCTAATTTCCTCCTTGAACTGGGTAATTAATTTGGCATCAGTTTTGTATTGTTCCAGAACTGGGATCAGTGGCAGGAGCTCATCCATCTTTTCTTTCAACTCCTGTTAAAGGCAATCAGATGTGCATTAGAGCAGTTTAAAGGACTTCAATCCTCTAATTCCTTTTTATGTAACATTTACTCCAGATTTTTAAAATTACTTGAAAATTATTATTGATTTTAACTACAGATCTCCTATTAGTGTATTGTGAAAGACTTGGAAACCTCAGACTTAACGGTAGCAGGCAGTAGATCAAATGCACGAGATAATAGTCTTTCCATTTTAGGCAACATGCTGTGGTATGCACTTTCAGGATGAATTTTTATATACCTTGCTCTTCACCAGGACAGGGGGA
>JANHGB010022127.1:0-10096 GCA_026283785.1 Coracopsis vasa
CAACCTGGCCTTGAACACTGCCAGGGATGGGGCAGTCACAGCTTCTCTGGGCAACCTGTGCCAGTGCCTCACCACCCCCACAATGAAGAATTTCTTTGTAATATGTCATATATATAGCTGTGGGTTGGGGGGGGGGGAGGGAAGGAAAAGCAGTCATTTATCGTTATATGCTACTCCTGAGTGTTGCTTCATAGGCACAGTGTGCTAGTGCCACAGCTTCTCTTCCAGGTACTTGGATGTCCTGCTTTTCTAACGTGGTTTGTACCCTAGGGTGTAGGTTAGTCATTGTCATTGTCTGTTTTGTCCTTCATTGGTCATCCTTGGCAGCCCTAGATGTCTTCTTCTGGGGGACAGGCAAAACTGGAGAGATGTTAAAGTGGAATAAATAATTTGGTTTTAAACTGTATGTCAGAATGTAAAAGAACATATTTGTATTGCTGTTGTTTTTCTTGTTCTCAGGTTTTATTATAATTTTACAGCATGGCAGAAAGATGAATATGAAATTGTAGCAGTATATTAAGAAATCTTAGAACAGATTAGGAAGGGGAATATACAGGGAATCTGAGATGAAAACAAAAAAATCTTTGAAGTACAGGTTGCAGTTCTGTAGCGGATCAGCTGATGCAATTGCTAGCTGCTGGAGTCCTGCCCCCTCTTGTCCTCTGCTGGTTGCAGTACTCCTTAAACAGTTGAAAATATTTGAACACTGAACAGGTAGAGCACTAACTAACTTAAAAAAAGAAAAATATTTTCTGCTGGGTTAGCATGCAGAAGTGATGATACATGAAAGCTCAGTAAGAGTCAAACACTGGGAGAGGATGAGGAGTTAAATTGCAGCAACCAGCAGTTAAGTTGCTGTTGTCTTCTTTGAATCTCCAGCCTCTGTTTTATGTATTTCACTCCATGAGGAGTTCTAATGAAAACAATCATCTGCCTCCTAAACAGGTTAGCTTGGAACAGTCCATTGTGATCCCCCCCTACCTTCCTCAGGATTACTTCAGCTTTGAATTAAAGTGACTGCAAGATATATAAGTTTCACTTTTGCTGGTTCAGTCACAGCTTATTCTAAGGAACATGTGGGTTTGGATTTTTTTCTTATTTTTTTCTTGAGGTTTTTCAAGTAACTACTAAAAGGTTTTTTTCATGTTCTGAGAGTTACCTAGCATGTGCTGGAAGAGGACAGCATTTTAACTCCAGTTCTCAATTAATGTACTACAGAAACAAGTAGCTTTTAATCTTTTCTTTCTATATTTCTTTCAGCTGTGCTGGAGTGTGTAAATATGAAGGAAAAGGTGGAATGTGTTCCATTCGTCTAAGTGAGCCACTCCTCAAGTTAAGACCAAGGAAGGACCTTGTTGAGGTATTTGAAGAGTGCTCATGAATCTGCACATAAAATGTATTGTGCCCCCCCCAATATTTTATAGTAGGATTCTTATAGTATGCATTATATACTATATATACTTATATACCTATAGATCGTGAAATAGTGGTGTCTTTATTGTTACGCTTGTGATGTTTATGTTTCGGTGTCATGGTCATCTTTCATTTTTGCATTTCTAAATGGGCAACTCTGAGTGGGAGACTAAGGCTACTTGCTTATTTTACTGAAAAAAAAACAAACCCCAACTTTTTTACTCATAAATTATTCCCTAATATTAAAAACAAACATGGACTTAAAGCACAATCGGAAGATGGCTGTAGCTTCATCTTTTAGCTCAAAAAGCCAACAGCTAAAAATAAGGGTATAGGATATGACTGTAGACATAACTTTGTGTTGCTTCTTGTGCGTCTGTCAGGGCTGCTGCTTTGAGTTAGCTGAACATCCATGTTTGCTTAATGAGCAGAAATGCTGTGGGGTTTCAACTTTCTCACAAGTGTCTCTTTTGGTTGCAGAGGGGATGATCTCTTCAAAGATCTGACTTAAGTCTGGGGATTATTTCTCCTTTTTGGAATGTCACTTATTGGAGTAATATGTTTTGGTGGTATGGGAATAGAGGTAATTTGATTTGACAGCTAGAATAAGTATCATGTTTGTATGCCCCAGAATAAACATTTGAATGCATGAAGAGAAGATCAGTACTGAGATACATGTAGAGGAGTAGAATACTTACAGCTTAATTTTGAAACTATATATAATGCTTTTCAGTAAATAGCTAATGATTTTCATCGTTTCAGACACTGTTGCATGAAATGATCCATGCCCTTCTTTTTGTTACTAATAATGACAAAGATCGTGAATCTCATGGACCAGAGTTCTGCAAACACATGCGTCGCATTAATCGGTTGACTGGCGCCAATGTCACAGTAAGCGTAATCCACTTAATTTAATAGCGGTTTCTTCCTGATTTGGTTTCTTGGTGTATGTGGTGTGGTATGAGTAATAGACTTGTTCTTGTTTGACACTCCACAGTTGGTACCAATACAAACTTGCATCCAAGTGTATGCCAGTTCCATAGTTATTTTGTTGGGGTGATGGTGGGAACAGGTTGAGGAAGATGCAGCAAGTTGTTAATCGTATGATTTTCAAGTGTGCCCTCTGTATTTTTTTTTAAACCTGAAATGAATGAATGCTATCAGAGACAGAATAGCTCCATGTCAGAATACTGTTTGGAGCAGAACAGTCTGTTTTTGTTAAGATTTGTATCAGTAGAGGCAAGTGGGTTGATAGTATTGCAAAATAATATGTCTGGCAAGATCCATTAAGGTAGTAGCTGGAGAAAGAATACAGTACTGGCATTGTTTGCAAGGCAGTCTAACGAGGACATCGTGTAGGGTGAAATTGTAGATAGATTTTTCAAAGTGATTTTACTGCAGTGCAAACAAGATAGCCAGGACATATTCCTACACATCCTGTCTTTTAAGCTTTGTTTTAATGGTGTCTAAATGTTGATCGAATTTTACCCAGGTTCAGCTCTTTGAACTGGTAATGTAAAAATCACAGCAGTAATGGAAGGAATGAAATGGTAATTTATTTTTAAAGAATATTGTAGAGCTGTTGGTGTAAAATTAGGAACTTTCTGAATTACTGTTTTGTTTTGGTTTTTAACCTAGATCTATCATGATTTTCACGATGAGGTGGATCTGTACCGCCAGCACTGGTGGCGATGCAACGGCCCCTGCCAAAATAGGAAACCTTACTTTGGATATGTGAAACGTGCGATGAATAGAGCACCCTCTGCACGAGACTTCTGGTGGGCTGAGCATCAAGAGAAATGTGGAGGTACATTCACAAAAGTGAAGGAGCCAGAGAACTTCTCTAAGAAATCCAAGGAGAAAACTCAGGCAGCAAAACTTCCAAATTCCGAGTCACCTACGAAAGGTATTTAAAATAATTTTTCTGCCCATTTTCCAAACTGGTTTTGTCCGAACAGTTCCTTGAAAAAGTACAGATCAGCCACTACATGAGCTCTGCTTAGATACTACTGTTACATAGCGAAGAACGGGGCCCATTTTATTTGTGCGTTTCTAGGCTCCTTCTCAACTAAACTGTTTGCAAAAAGTTTAGTTTACTGCACTATTTTCAAGCAGCAGATTTACTTTTTTTTTTTTTACAAAGTATGTAAAATAATAAGCCCATGACTTGTATATTAAAAAGTTACACTTCTTATTTTCTTCTCTTCGTAAATTGCAGGCAAGACAAAAACTCATGATATGCAAGATCTGGTGCCCTTTATTGGAAAGGGATATCGGCTTGGGGGAGGAGACAGTGGACTCTCAGAAAAAAGCATAAATGAAACATCTGGTTCGCAGCTTCGTTCCCCAGTAAGGACAATACCAATCCCTAAAAATGAGATAAAATTCGAAAAATCACCCCGTAGTGGCGTCTTCTTTCCACTGCATACTGGTGATGCCAGTGAGAAAATCAACTTGGCTTCGAAGCGTGAGTTTCCTAAACTTTCTGTTGCTAATTCAAAAGCTTACAAGAATGTGAGTGGATCACCTGTTAAAATTGCTCGTGTTATGGAAGAAAAATCAAACCAAGGCTCTGCAAGTGGCAAGAGGGTTATGCCATTTTATAACGGGTCACCAAAACAAATTTATTTTGAGCAGACAACAGCAGGTCAGAAAAAAAGCCCAGAAGCTTCTAATACACTTCAGCAGTGGCCAAAAATGGAAGACAGAACTGCCTTTGAAAACTATTTCATTAAAAAAGTTGGTACTGGTGTCACTTCAAGTATAAGTACACCTTTAAAAACCAAAGCTGAATCTACAGTGTCCTCTGCAAGTTCTAGCACTGCTGTGAGGCAGGATAAAAAAGTCAGTTGTCCTGTTTGCCAGACTGAGGTTTTGGAGTCTAAAATAAATGAACACCTTGATTCTTGTCTTGCATAAAACCTTTCAGAAAGCTGTCTCAAAAATATAAGCCATTGCTTCAAAACTACTTTGCTCAGGGTTTGTTTAAGCTGTGGTTACTTCTCTGTGTGCCTGTTCTGAACTGGAATTTAAACCACTGTCAGCATGCCGAACAACAAGTTTTGTGGAGTTGTACATCAGTGGTGACTGGGAAGCTGCTTGTCTTCCAAGGAATCGAATTCTAAAGCTGTAGCAGGTGGATGTTTGTGCAAATGTTCTTGCTCCAGAATCTGGGTAATACACAGGGAAGTGGACACTTGCTGAACTCCCTATTTCCTAGTTTCAAGGCAGTTTTTAAAATTAAGACATTTTTAATCCTGCTAGTTTATGTTTGTTCTTAAAGCCCCTTTGTCTTGGGGGAGAAGGGAGTTAAGTGGTTGGGTTTTTTTGCCATACTTAAAGTTAACCACCTATAATAGATAAGAATTCTGTTTACTGCAGTGTCATTAAGTGGTATGTACTTTTAGAACAGAAACTATTTTGCATAAGCCACAGTTACACTCTTAGGTGGTCATCTCACCTGTGAGCTTTTTGAAAAGATAAGTGAGAGTGAGAATCTCCAATAAAGGATTTCACCAAAGATGGGAGAGGCATAGGCATCAAAACCATAACAAACCATCCATTTAGGTTTAATGGGTGGATTGTAGCAGGAAAGAGAAGATCCAGAAGGGCAATGAAGGTGTTAGGAAATCAAGCACAGGGCTCTTGGTAGATGAGAAGAAGGCCCTATACTTAAGGGCTCAATTTAAAAGGGAAAAAGAAAAAGGGTATTTTGAGGAGCTTATTTTCAGAAATTGTTTAAACATTAGCCACACCATTAAAAGTCGGAGTGGTCACATGGAAGCTAATGAACTTCAGTCTTAGGTTTGTCTGTTTGGTCCAGGATCCCAGTTAGATTCTCCATCCGCTGCTTCTGATCATCTGCACGAACTGTTCGCTATTTTTTGTTAGGATATAAGAATTATGAGCACGAGTAACTGACCCCCATATCCTGACACTAGTAAGTAAAAAGTTGTGAGGAATATTGGTATCAGTACTGATAAAGACTGTTCCTGGCCATGTCATTAAAAGATGATTTTTTCAGTTAAACTTCCAGTGCTTCACAAGTCAAAATGGTGTTAAATCGACAGCAGCTGACAGTCTTTATTTTGCTGCTTCTGGAAGTCAGCCAGCCTGGTGGTTAGTATGCAAGGAGCCAGGCAGTTGAGTACTAAAACCATTGTGCTAGGAGAAGTTACAAATGCTGAGCAGATGTGTTTTCTACATAAACGTTGTGAGATGTTCACAGTTCTCTTGCTGCACTGAAAGTATTTAACTGGTTCCACAGTTAACATCTGGATTCCTTACCTGTAAAACTGATTATAAATATTTTTGTTAAGAAAAACTAATTATGCTGTTTCATATATTGTTGCTACAACTTTAAATGGCTATATTAGCCTTGGATGCACGTATGTTTGCCTTTATATAATCAACTACTTGCTGCTCCCTTTTGAAATGCAAAAATAAACTGATGTGCAATGGAATTTAGCAAATGATACCTTAATCCTTTTTAAACATTAGTGTATTTTTTTAAATAATGATGTTACAGAGGTTTAATGTGAATTAGATTGTTCTTAAATATGTTGAATAAATTGTTACTAAATTTTCATTTTCATTAAATTAAATGTAATTAAGCCTGGGTTTCTCATGGCAGTTATGGCCATCTTGTGTTACTCACCAGTGGGCTCAGCTGTCTAGCTAATAACTGTCTGGTTTAATAGATCCTATCTGTATCAACATTTTTCCTTCTTAAATTTCCCTGTCAAAACAGGCATTGGTGAATATAGACCGCATCCAGCTCTGCCTTCTCCAGCATATTTTTAGTACAGTTTCACTTTTGTTTCTTTTCTGTGGAAAAATTTACAAACAGTAATTCTAAAACTTGATTTGACGTGTTAATTTTTCGTACTTCCTTCATAAAACTGCAGTGTCTCTGTGTTCCCAGTGAAACTTGATGTGCACACGGATGGTGCTCCTAAAAAGTATTTTACTACCATAGGTTTTTAAGAAGAGGACTAGGTTCATATCATGAGCATCATGAAGCATTTTCTGAGAGGTATTTCCCTTACTATTGTTCTCACCAGTTTCCGTGTTTGTCCCACTGCAACTGGTAAGAGTAAAGGAGAAGGGAGGATTGTGGGTATAGCTGAATGGACTTTTTTTCTTATGTCATCTTGTACATCAGTGGTGTTCATTTGAACAACAAATAGAAAACAAACGTGGGGATTGACCTGCAGCATTCAGTGACCGGTAATGCCTGTCAGGGCAGGGCTAATTTAAGCTTACAGGCAAGTTCTGTCTCAAATACATAAATGTCCTAAAATAGATCTGTTTTCAAAACAATTGAGCAGTTCTGGACCGGCTGTGGAAAAACATTACTTCTGCCCATGTGTGCTTTTACAGTGAGGTATTATGATGCCAAGATGTCCTTCGTATGGAGGTAAAGGTGACAGCTGGCTAGATATGCTTTGCAGTTCCTACCTATTGCAAGCTATAATTGACAGGTCATGGCCTTGGTTTTTTGGGTATGTTGTTGTGAATGCTGTTTCTGTAAGACTCTGTTCTTGAATACAGTGTCCTTCCCACAACTATGACAGTGGCTACCAGTTTGTTTTTAAACTACGCTGGTAAATTTGGCTCAAAGGTGAGAAATTCCATCTTCTGTATCAGTTGACTTTGTCCTCAGTGAGTTTAGAAACTGTCTGTAACACAAGTTAGTAATGAATCCTGAGCAAACACGCTTCACTGAACTGCAAAGTAAGTGACCTGACTGGAAATCTGAGAAATAAGTTAATACGCTTCTGAGACAAATCAGGTATGAGAGAGGTCAAATGCATGTGTGTGCTGTTTGTCAGCAAATGAATCTGCACACTGAAGGCGGAAGCAATCTCGTGCTGTGGTGATCTACTGGAACTGTTCAGAATGATTCAGGTAACATTTCTGGAGGTTAAAGTGTCTAAGTGGGGGTTTGCTTAAGTATTTCATTGTAATAAAAGTCTGCTCTTAAGTTACCTTGAAACTGGTTGTTGGGCAAGAAATCTTGAAGGTCAAATATTTTCAAGTGTTTTCTACTTCATGGACATGTTATTGAGGTTTTCATACTACTTTATGAGCTCTCATGAGGAAGAGGGAAGTAGAAATTTTCTCTGGACTAATAAAAATGAACTAGTATCTTGCAAAAAGATATGTAATAGAAATAGTTTGCTTCATAGTATGTTTTAAAAGTGATCATGTGCATTTCTCTATACTTTACCATCTCCAGTAGGGGGGTTGGAACTAGATGATCTGAAGGCCCTTTCCAACCTAGACCACTCTACGATTCTATGACTACTATTTGTTTTCATTTGGGAAATCTAGGTTGCATGGGAAGTATGTTTTTGAAGCAAGTTAAACCCTAATGCCTATGCCTAAGCTGATGAGCAGGCTGTTTACGTCTAGGTGGAGGTACATTTCTCAGGCAGGGCAAGTGCTGTTGCTCAGACTGTATAGGAATTAGTTCCCTGAGCCTCCTTTCTAGGAATGTTCTTTAAGAGAACAAGTAAATGCTGCTCCTTTGGAACAGGCTGTGCTCCCTGGCACTGGACCACTGTTAGTAATGAAGGATCTGAGGTAATATTTTACAAAATCAAAGGTTAGGGCTTGGTTGTAAGTGAACAACTAGTGAATAATTCCTGAAATGCAAAGTAGCTATTAAAAATTTAAGCTATTCCTGCTGCAGCAGCAGGATGTGCTATAGAGTAAATGGCTTGTGTGTGTTCTTCTGGAGCCCCTCCTTTCTGTTGTATTTTCCATACAGCATCCCTATACATCCTTAAAGTAAAGCAAGTTACGTTGTACTGAAGAGTAACAGCAAGAAGGAGCAAATGGTGAGTTTCTGAGAAAAAGCACCATGGACATCCAAGGTCTTACTTGCATCTGGATTGCTACACAAGTCTTGAGCTTAAAGAAACAAGTGTTCGCATATGAAACTAAACAGTCTACATTACGTTACCCTCAAAGCATAGTTTACGGGTAGACAAGCCATGAAAGAGACTTGCATTTCAGCGTGCTTGTGAAAATATACAGTGTTTTACTATACTCATGTATATGGGGGAAAAGCCACCAAGACGGCAGGCTGGGTGGAGCTTTGACGTTCCTCAATGCGCCATTAGGTGGCACTCCTTGCTCTTATGGAATACTTCTTCCTCTCCAGCCGGTACAGGGGAAGAACGGAAAGTGCAGAATTAGCAGGCTCGCATTTCACCTACGCTGCACTCCAGGCTGAAGATGGATCAGCAGGGACCACAAACAAGTCAAAGGAGGAGGAATGGGGGTTGGTTTGCAACTAGCTGAGCAATGGAAAGTAAATTTATGACTAACTGGCTTTTCTGTGAGTGCTTCTTTTAGCTCTGCTGCACGAGGGACTTGGAAGATGAGGCAGCAGCTCTTTTGTCTAGTTCTGAGCTCAGTGAACAGCCCAAAACGCATCCTTTTGTGGTCTGCATCCATCGCAGTGAAAAATGTCATTTTCTTTTACCATTTGAAACTGACCCAGCTCTGCAAGAGAGTCAGGACGGAGCTGTCACAAGTCAGAGGGGTTTATAGAACACAAAACATAACTCCCGCACCTCAGCTGAGCCGGGGAGCCGGAGGGCTGTGACCGGCCCAGGGAAGGGTAGTGCGCCATAGGTGTGAGAGCTAAAAAAGGGACATGGACATGGCCTTAATCCTTCCATTCCCTTTTAGCTTCTGCCCAGCCAGGCTGCTTTAAGACTAGATTAAGTTTCTAAGACAGTGGAGCAGCTTGGCCTGAATAACTCACCCTATCTCTGTCCCATCCATTCCTTATCATTTGCATCATTTCATCTGCTTTTTTGTGTCCTAATAAGTCTTGGACCTGACAGGTCATAAACTGCATAATAAGTAACATTTTAAATAGCAAAAACCAGCAAGCCAACTATCTGGCTCCCCCATTGCTTAATTCAGAAGCAGTAAATATTTAATGACATCAACCTCTATGCTCACTGCAGGTATCTTCTCTTCAAAGAGCTGTCACTGGTCATGAAGAAAGCCTGGGGTGCAATGTGGATTAGAGCTTGGTGAAGTCCTGGTACAGTATGTCAGCTATAAGATTATGGAGTCATTGGGGGTTTTAATTCTTCTAGTAACTTCATTCCGTGACTTACTGGTGGGATGATCAGCCGTAGCGCATCTCTGTTCTTACTCCATTTCCTCCCTGCTGCTTTGCTCCCCTGCTTTTGCCTTCCCACTGACCACCCTGGTGATCTTTTCCTGGAAGCATCCCAGTAATTACCTGCTTTCTTTCCAGGAGGATCTGCTAAGTGGGTGTGCTGCCACCCATTTGTGCTCCAGATTACATGGCAATGGAGGAATACGGCAAATGGAAACACATCCAAAGGGAAGAGATGTCCTGAGGATAAAACACCCCAGGGCTTCAGAGAGGAGGGTACCTGTACCAGGTGTAGTATGGAAAGCTGCAAGTAAGGGACTTCATTCAGTCTTTTAAATCAGCTGTCTTCTGTGGGACATGCCACTAACAATTACATAGGTTAATCCTTTGATTTGGCATTTAGTGGTACCAATATTGAAAATCTTGTTTAAACACAAGAAAAAACTTTATTACAGTGAGGGTGGTTGAACAAGGGAAGAGGTTGCCTGAAGAGCTTGTGGAGTCTCCATCCTTGAAGATACCTAAACCCCAACT
>JANHGB010022128.1:0-19608 GCA_026283785.1 Coracopsis vasa
GCCCCATCCCTGGCAGTGTTCAAGGCCAGGTTGGACGGGGCTTGGAGCAACCTGCTCTAGTGGAAGGAGTCCCTGCCCGTGGCAGGGGTTGGAACTGGATGATCTTTAAGGTCACTTTCAACCCAAACCATTCTAGGATTCTATGTACTACATGTATATATTACAATAAAAATATATTATATACTGCATTACAAATTATGTGCATTACACTATAATGTGTATATAGTACACTTGCACTGCAAATCTACCTGAATGCATACATATAATTGGAAAAATCATGGTTGCACAGTGAACTGCAAAGATTATTGTAATTGTGCAAAAACATAGAGCTAGAAGCTGCACCACATTTTACATCAAGTGCAGACATCGCCATAAACCTCAAACTACAAAGCAACACTGCACCACTCTGAGAAACATCTGGTGGCAGAGCAACCATCCACACAAGTCCCACCTTTCCCCTGCTCACACTTCAACACACAAGTTGACAGAGCCCTCAGGCTAGAGACCATGTCCCATCTTCAGATGCTCATCTTACTCTGGTTCTACATAACACGTCATGTTTACTCATCCACAAGCTGGGAGAACACTGGATGGGAACTAGACTCGCAGTGCAGGGGAAGCATGGCAGGAGGTGTTCACATGTCACCCACCAAATAGACCTGAACAAGGGCATCAGAGCCTTTGCAGAAAGAGGTTATGCCCCAATACTGCCTTACAGAGACACAATAGAGATTTTATAGAGCAAGTGAAATGCACTTCAAATAAATCAAATAGTTCCAGGTTCACCTTCCTATGCATCCAGACATTTATGTCAAACAATTTCAATGCACTTTACACAGCTTGTCCTCACTAACAGCCTCTTCTGACATGCAGATATTGCCCTTCCTCCGATCTTGCTTTCATTCTTATAATATTACCACCATCAAAAGTCATTTAATTTCAATTTCATGGCTTGATTGGGCTGAATGTAATGAAACCAGATGCTGTGAATGAATGAAAGTTCCTTCTGTGAACACCCATCATATTTTTGAGCTAAGTGGGCCATGTTCAGCTGTATGCAGGTACTTCATATGCTTTCAGAGCGTTTATCTGCTTCTACCAGGTATGAAGCCAGACCAATGAGCTGAAACTAAAGTAAGAGCATTAAACTGGCCTTTTCCTGTTCCATAAAGAAAATACTATAAAGCTTTAATTGCTACTTAATCAACATACTCAAAAATAAATGAATCATACCATTTTTCTTGGTGCTTCCATGGTTTAAAATAGCCAGAAAATTACATGCTCACTTTCCCCCTAGGGTTTTCAGTCGTGGACCGTTTCAAAGACAAAACAATTTAACCAGAACATTTTATTTCAGTATAATCCCAAGGCTGCTGCTGAATACGGCTGCATAAAACCTACAGCATTTGAGAGTGATAGTGGCTGGGATGCTGAGAATGTCCTTCAGAAACACAATTTTGCCGAAATCCTCTTTTACGCTGCCTCTGCAGTGGTGTGAGAGGGTTGCACAGTGCCAGTGAGGGAAGCCAGACTAGATGGGCAATACTTTGGGGACTATTGGAGCAATGCCTGAAGTTAGCTAAGGGAGTTTAAAGCAGCATTTTCCTTTTTCTAGTCACCCTACCGACATGAGCTGCCCATCAACAGAGTTCAAGGAGCTTGGTGCAAAAGATATTCATAGGATTGACTTTCAGCTAACTTCAGCAGCTATAAAACACTGAATTCAGCAAATGAATGAAAAATAATGGAACAAACCTACTGCATTACAGAAGTGTTTAGTATGACACTTCCAAAGTTCATCAATAAAGGAACATTAGAGTGTGTGATTTTTTTAAGCAGTCTGAGGTAATCAGGTTCCAGCCTACTTGGGGAAGATCTTGCATACTTGTAGGTATGCACTTCACATGCAGTTTTCCTACCTGTAGGGTAGGAAAAGCTTTCTGCTCTGTGCACAGTATCTAGTGTGTTGTGCTGGGTCAAGGTAACGGAGACTTGGACTCCAGGCTCATGCCTTTTGTATGGTTTGGATACTAGATCTTCCAATACATTTTGTAGATTGAGAACTTGTTTAGAAACAGGTACCCAAATTTAGGAGCAGTTTCAGGGAGACATAGGGGTAACAAATCTTGAAATGGAGAGCCACTGTGCAGTAGTATCATTAACAGTGGCTCCAAAACACAGTTTAAAGCAGAAATTAGTACAGGGCATCCAAGTGCTTTATTCACTGTTGATCCTATCTACACCCAGAGCGAGCACACAAGACAGAAAGATCTCAAGAAAGCTCCTTTTCCCAAGGGCCTCCATTTCCTCAGGTTCACCACATGTGCAGCTGAAGCATTTCACTGTTCACAGCCACACAAGTGAGAATTTAGGATATTTCACTGATGGGTGCTGATCCCTTCACTGGTGCACTCCGTACCTGATCCTCCGTGACACAAGGCACAGCAGTGCCAGTGGGGCAGAAGCTCTTTTTACACTGATCCATTGTATGGACACTGCATCCAGAAACACAGAGGGACTGACCACCAGTAAATACTGGTAGTCCTGGTAGTCCAGGTTCTGATGTAAAATTTGAAATTCAGAGAGCTGCCAACACTGACGTATCTGCTTTTACTTTCCCCAATGACATTCACTGGCAACCCCAGCTAATTTTTTAGTATATATATATTTAAAAATCTGAGGTTAAGCAAAATTGGGTTTAAAAAAATTCTTTAGATGGTCAACAGACAATTTTCCCCTAAATATTTTTGGTAGATGGCTCATTATAGAAAATCAATTATGTTGTTTCTCATTAAACAGTCTAACAGTATGATGAATGTTTAACAGTGAATTTCACATTTTAAGACAATTTCCATACTTGCAATCAGGAGGTTAGTGACATTATTAGACTTATCCCTAGCTAAAGCTCTTTTATTAATTCTGATTTTCTCTTCTTCCTAGGAAGATATAATTTATGAGGGCAACCTAATAGTCTAAGCTGGACTACTTGAATAATTCCTGACATGAAGCAAACCTACCTATTAAAAGAACAGAATTAAATAAAATTACTTAAATATTTGTAGAACATGGATGAATTTTTCTGTTGCAAAGAGATGAATTTAATACTATGGCAATATATGCACAAATTTGACTTAATAAATACACCAGGCAAGGCGAGAAAACGGAACTGCTTCTCCTGCAAAGGAATTGACATTCACAGTTCTCATACAGTTGGGCACATAAACCTTTAGCAAGGAATTAACATTATAAATAGAATGCTCTCAACACTGAGCACAGGCTTTCTCTCTTCCACAAGCACATTCCCCATAAACAGTAAATGCATAAACAACCTTCATGTTGTGTATTAAGGGATTTCACTGCTTTCCACAGTAGAAATCCTTGACCATAGTGATGTTGCTTGCAAATGAAAAGAAACTCAGTGCACAGCCCTGTCTGCGATTCAAACGTACTACTATGATAGGCTGACCACAGCACAAGTTGCTAGGTGGTGTCAAATGCCCGCTGCCCTACACAAGCAAGCAAAGGTTTTCATGTGAAGCCACACAACTAGTGCCATTTATGTTTTCTAACACAAACAACTCTTCTAAAGCCAAGTTATTTTCTCAATATGGAAATCACTACATGGTCCATGAAGGACTCATAAAGCAGTTTCTAGACTGTATCACCTCCAAGCATGCAGAACCAGTGAACACACGTAAGGAGCTGAGTGCCAGTTTGTCAGTGTTGGAGCATTTTTTACTGCAATCTAAGGGCAGCTCTTACAAGGAGGAGCATTTGGGTGAAACTTGAGCAAATAATAACCGGTCTTCCTTGTGGCTAAAACCCTTGTGAAACTAAACTGCTGAACTAATATCAACCAAGTCAAGACTAGGATTTGCAGTGGATTCTGCATGGACAGATCTCAGTGTGGACTCCGCAACAGGTCTCTGTATTTGCAGTTCAGAACACATTCTATCGCCTTCTGCAGAAATTTGACTTGCAGGAAAGGAACTGATGAGAGTGGCTGCTTTAGCTGACAGTGGCTTCACAGAAGCATTGAGCTTCTCACAAACAAATGTGGTTTTTTCCCCTTCTCGTTTTTTCTTCCCTAGGGGTATTTTCACTGTGGATGAGTTAGAGGTGGTCGAAGTATGAAAACATTCTTAAGGCAGAGGACAAAGTGTCTGTGGCTCGCAAAAGCACAAAGACATAAACCTAAACCTTTCCATTAACAACTGAATGAAAGAAATGACTTTGTACGTTATAGTCTTGTAATAGCTTTTGTGATTATATTTTTAAAGCACTGTGGATTTTCTCTTAATCTCTTTTCCCTATTGAACTTTCAAAACACCCTGCAAAGATGAAGCGTTTTCCAAGGTATTCCCTACTGTAAATATATACCTACAGAACACAAAATTAAAAAATGAATTAAGCCCTAGGTAAAGAAAGAGAAATCAGCTTTTACGCTTCACCCAGATCAGAAAACGAAGTCTGCTGTTTGTAAGCCACACAGCCTACATCACCTACACTCAAGAACAGTATTCTTCACTTCCCAGGTTACATCCTGCTTCCCCAGGATGTTACAACCACACACAAGTTGCCAATGGCGCAGACTGAAACCGTGGGACTAGAACACCAGAGAAGCCTGCAGCTAACCCAGGTGCCTACTGCAGGTACAGGGCCCTAAAAACCAGGAGTTCACATTTGTGGCCAAATTCAACTGTGGCTCAGCCATGGTATATCCCCTACACAGCCCATACAAGACAGAGCTAACTGTAAGACAGCTTGGCTTTGGAGATGGGGCTCACAATACAGATCAAGTCCTGAAGGGGAAGGAAGGGGTTTTAAAACATTGGTTTGTGCATGAGAGGAAGGGGCAGTGAAAACAAAGAGGAGTATTTTGAAGCGCAAGACAAAAAAAAGAGAATCCCAGTGTGTTCTGTCCAACTCAGCACAGGCAGCATGCAAATAAAGCATTTTCCATGTGTGCTCTGCTCCTTGCGAATCGTTTCAGCTTTCCTCACTTAAGGCATGAATCTGATGTCTTAATTCAGCCTATTACCTATGGGCTCAGGACTGGAAGATGCAACCACACTGTGGTTCACTCACCTAAGAAACTTGATGCTAATCCTTATCAACCTTTTGTTTCAAAACAATAGGTTTGCACTGAAATTGGCCAAACACTGGGGATGAGCCACAGGGAAAAATGAGTGTATGAATGAAACCTAATGGTGGGAAAGTGATGAGGGTGGATTAACAACTGGATGGCTTTCTGAAATGTTCATTTGATATGGCAGTGACTGAATGCAGAAACCAAGCCATGCCTTGGCCAAAAGTTGAGGAGTGTGAGAGAAGTCTGACTGCCAAGAGGATTACACTAAATCCATTGAAGGTTCCTCAGTGCAGGGAACCCTGGCTTCTTTATTATATGCATTCATGATCAAAGTCTGTCTCTGTAACACGCAGCAAAAGATCACGGAAAACAGTGTCAAAAGGGATATGCGGTGAGGCCTTGTAAACTTGGAAAATCCTCTGTACTGGTTGTGTGAACTGTCCAGGATACTGTTTCTCAAATGGTGGGTCAGGAATATTAGGCAAGAGAGCAGACAAAGCACTAAGAATTATTCTCAAGATGGTGACGATTGCACTGCAGTCTTCAAAGAGCTTGTGTCTTGTGCACCCAAATATCTCCTTGGCAGAGCATCCTCTGTAAGCTATGCAGTGTGCACAAGAAAGTGAGTTCTATGGGTTTAACAGCGCAACCATTAAGAGTACATGACTTCAAGAGTGAGAAAGAAAAAAATGGAAGGGGACTCATTAAAAACAATATAGAGTTTGGATAAATGACGGCAACCTGAAAAAGCTGCAACATACTTGCCTGGCAGAAACTGCACGTGCCTTGCTTTAGGGCTGCAGACAGATAGGATGCTTGGTTGATACTGTTCATGGTAGGCAATATGCAAGATGATCCAGACAATCTGCTGAAGCAAGTAATCAGCTGGATAATTTAATATGACTTAAGGAAGAACAATTACGCATCTAATGGCTAACAGAAAAGCAAAATACATCATCATTAAGGTTTTGCTGGAAGAAATGGGGAAGGCTAAAATACTGTGGGAATTACACTACAGAGAAGAAAGATGAGTGCATCAGTTCAGTACAGAGGACTTTTGCAATTGGAGATACAAGAAAAAGCTTGCTTCAGATATAATCCCCCTTTCTGACATGGATTAGCATAGTGCTGGGCTCAGTTTTGGTCAGTATATGCACAGTCCTATTTTCACAACTTGAAACACTTGACTTGAGACACTAAGAAAGGTGTAAAAAACCCCAAGTCCCAATACTGATTCAGGGCCCTATTAAAATATGTTCATCAATTAAACACAGCAAACTGATGAACAAGCAATTTAACAAGATTTCTTGAAAGCCCCACAGCTTCAGGATGACTTCAGTCAGGATGACTTTTTCCTACAAAAAGTGGGTTTTAAAAAGCCCAACTCAAAACAAAGAAGAAAAGGCAATGACTAAATTTAGAATTTCATGCAAAATTCTTATTTTTGGTGGAATACAAGGACTTTCAGTTTTATTTTTAGAAAGCTACCACAGCTGTTGTCTACCCCAAAGCTCAGGTCATTTAGAAAGAGTTTGGTGCATCACAGGAAGGAGAATATGGAACGCCAGAGATAGAATGGAATGCTAGAAGGAGAATCAAATGCCACTTGACAGAAGTGCACGAGGCACCACAGAACTTTTGATATAGAAAGCTTTTTATTTTGACTCCCAGGGTTTTTATTACACGCTAACTTTATGGGAGGCAGTGAAAGCCTACAAGCAATGTATCCTCCAAACAGCCAGGAGTATGAAACAAGCCTCATATCTGAGAAGAGGGAAGTTTAAAGGAGGTACATGTAGGGAAGATCAGGCAATATAAATGTACTAAGAAATAGCTAGCACTTGCTATTTGTTTTTATGACTATAATACACATCACCCACTGTGTGCTGGTGACAGAAGGGTTAAAGCCTCTTCTCTGCAGCCCCTGTGCTGTTAGGGGGCAACCACAAGCCTGCAAGAAAGGCAGGATGAAGTCCAGTAATCAAGGATGGAGATGGAGAGATCTGGGATCTCTCCTGTCTGTACAGTTGTGTGAACTGAAACAAGCCACTTGGCCTCTATGCCTCGCTCTCTTTATCTTTAGGAGGGAGATTATCACCCTCCCTCATCTCCAATGAAGTACTCTGGCATTTATAAATATAAAAGAAATTAAGCAGTCTGAGAATGTCATCACAAGCTTCTAACAAGGCTGGTAGTAACCAATCCATCCTAAAGGGGTGTCCTGGAGGTTCTGCATTTAGGAATTCATAGAACTATGAATAGTTTGGGTTGGAAGGGACCTTCAAAACTCCTCTAGTACAATCCCCTGCAATGAGCAGGCACATCTTCAACTAGATCAGGTTGCCCAGAACCACATCCAGCCTGGCCTTGAATGTCTCCAGGGATGGCGCATCCAGAACCTCTCTGGGCAATCTGTTCCAGTGTTTCACCACCCTTAGTGTAAAACATTTCTTCCTCACATCCAGCTGAAATCTCCCCTCTTTTAGTTTAAAACCATCACACCTTGTCCTATTGCAACAGGCCCTGCTAAAAAGTCTCTCCCCAACTTCCTTATAGGCCCCTATAATAGAATACATAATTTAAATGGGGAAGACCAGCAGTCCTGGCTACTACTCTTTGATTTGTGCTTTGAGTTCAATCTTTTTCCCTTCAGGCTTTCTGTTGTTAAACATGTTTATTTGGGATCAGCAGAGTTGCCTGTCTAGTCTCTGGCTAGAAATGCAGGCTGCAGATTGAGCTTGGAACACATCAGCACTCTCTGCTTGCTCCCAGCAACTGTGACTGCCAATGAGAGCTTGCAGAGACAAGGAAAAAGCAGCCTCATCTGCTGCCAGAGTCAGTGATAAGGAAATAGGTCCTGATTAGTTGCATGTTCAGGCCTTGGCTACAGCATCCATCACACAGTCACTTACCTTCCCAGGCTGACACAATCCCCAGAAAAAAAGCCTCTGCACCATAAGCCAAGTGAGAGGGCAAATGTACTTTAGAAGGAAGCATAGGAACTCATAACATATCCACAGATGCTTAAAATAAACTGATGAAGAATCAAACCAGAAACAAATAGCTTCAAAAGACTTTGCAAATAGGAATTAAAGTCTTTTCTCAAAAGCCAACAAGCTCCTATGTCGTTACAAGACCTTCTGTGCAATACTGGCCTTCAAAGTCTAGCTTTGTTGATGCAAAACAGTTATGTTTATTCCTATCTGATAAAATCAATACTTCTTAAACCAAGTCACTCAAGTAAGCTTTTACTGATAGTTAAAATGGGTCTATCTTTTGCAACTGGTTTCATAGAGTCGCTTTGAGTGAAAGAACAGCAACATCAAAGACAGGCATATACCACATCATTACATTATCTCCATATCTCTCTGATGTCAACTATTGTAAGAAAAATAAGAACCTTCCTTTAGATCCCAAAAGTTATCCAATATCTGGAAGAAAAAAAAATATATTACAGTTTTAGCTGCAATACTTTATAGAGATCCAAGCCCCAAAAGAAACAGCACTAACTAGCCTGATGCTAAAAGCTATACTGTACAAGCTGTTTTCATAAACTATCCTCCAAACGAAAGGACACATTTCTTCACGTCAGCAGTCAGTAAACCTTATTAAAGAACAGAAATAGTGCAAATGAACACACTTAATTTAGAAGAAAGCGTGCAGCATATTCAAGCTAGTCACACACTGAAACAGTGGCCAGGCACCTTTTTTCTCCATTCAGATCTCGTGAGCTCTGTGAGAAAAACAGGAGCAAGTCAAAGAAGGGGAAACACACAAATCCTTACCATCTGTGCGTTACAGATCACCACAGCTTCCTCTCCCACTCCCTTCCAGAGACATTACTTCACACAGGCCTGTACATAAACAGTGCTGCTGTAGAGAAAATACCTTCAACATTTAAGATCCCATGCCACAGGATAATTCAGTGTGGCCACGGAGCATGGGAAGAAGGCTTAGGACATCCCATTCACTGGCAGGCTATCATAAATTATCTGTAGATAATTCATCTAGTATTTTGGGACATCTGCTTCCCTCCCAACAGATGCAGGTGAAGAGTCTTCCCCCTTGCAGCCCAAGAGAAGGCACTGCTTTGGGTGTCTGACCAGAGCAGAGCTCAGCTTCAAAAGCTGTATGAGCACTTGCAATGACGTATGTGGGACTCCTGTCAATGCCAAAACTTAAGACCACAACCTGTTTAAACATGGTTAAAAGCAACTTGGAAAATACCTAAACAAAACCAGTGGCTCCTAGAAAAAAGATGGGCTATGTATAATTGAAAGGTGTATATAAAGGAAATGGTGATTTGTTTAGTCAGTTCTTTAAAGGACTCTTGAATAATGTAACGATGCTTATAACACATCAAGCCAAAGATAAGATTATTTTTGTGCTGTGGTTTTTTGTTTTTTAAACCACTCCGGGAAAGGAACACACTGGTGTTTATTAGCATTAGCTTGACTTACATAAAAACCAGAATAAGCTAGCAATATAAAACTCAAAGAGGACAGGGATGGGACCTGGAGGGACAGAGCTTTTTATCCTGCAATTTACCAAGGGCAGGATAAAATCTGACTGCAGTGATTCCTAGTGAACCACAGAGCTGCCTGGCTCTGCCTCCCACCCTGACTTCCATACACAGTTAAATGGTTGGGGCTGGGCCTTCAGGCCAGGTTGAACAGGGCTTGGAACAACCTGGTCTAACAGAAGGTGTCCCTGCCCATGGCAGCGGGTTGGGTCTCATTGAGCTTTGAGATCCCTTCCAACCCAAACCAGTCTATGATTCTATGGGTGAAGCGAAAGACGAAAAGAGAAGATAAAGTGCACAGATTTGAGCCATTCAGCTGCTGGGAATCACAGAATAGTTAGGATTGGAAAGGACCTTAAGAATGGGAGAGGGAAGAGATCTGCATGTACACACCCCTCTGGAGGAAGACTTCCAAGCATGGAGCATCGTGGTAGATTTCAGCATTTGCAATTGCCTGCAGGGGCCACATCCTTAACCTTGAGCTACTGTGGTCTGCACATCTGGCTGTGGAATCTAAATTTGCTGTTGAGAGGGTTTCCAGTCCCTCTGTGTATGTTGCAGAATGTCTGTTAATCAGTTTCTTGTTCTAATAAAATGAGGCTTGTGGTTCTGCTCACTCAATTATGGCCTGCAAAACCGCAGATGATTTATTTCACATACCTGATTTCAACAGCACAATGATCTCAACTTGAAAATGCATTGCAGCCCAAAATGGGATATCTTGTCCTCTGTGTTGAAGCCTGTCAGCAATATAAAGATCTCAAATGATGCAGAATAAAGACTTCTAGTCCCTGTAGCCACCAGAGGAATGGCTAGTCTGTAATCAGCAACAATCAAATTACATTTGCTAATGTTACATTCAGTGAAAAAGCCTATCCCAAATGAACACACTGCAGTGAAGGACTTCATTTACCCTAAGTCCTGACAGTTACCTAAAGCAGTAGCAAGGGAGAAACTCTGCAAGGAATGAAGTGCTTGATTTAGTGTGAGAGCTATGGGGATCAGTGGTCAATGCTCAAAGTTGTTCATGGCCAGTTCAGGCCTTGAAAACCCAAGAGTGATAGCCCCTCCATGGGAACGCAGATGCCTGGAAGGGACGCTGTTGGTTTTGTTCATTTTGCCTGGTAGCCTCACGTTTCCTATCTGCTCTAGACAGGTCATTTAAAAGGTGACAGAGCGTGAAGGGTATCAGTACTTGCAGTAGTCCCGTATTTCAGACTTTCCAGACTGCTTTGTTATGTCCATATCTGAATGGAAAGCACTGGTGACAGATTCTCTGCCTCAAAGCTCAGAGCAAAAGTTTTACAGAAAAATTAAGTCACTGTTTGTTTGGTTTTCCCTTCTCTTTTCCAGAGGCACACAGGAGGCTCAAACTCCTGGCATGAAAAAGGCTCAAACTAGATCATGTAAGCCACAGAATATAACACAAACCATCTGTTTCCCCAAAAAGTTTCATACATCTAATACATACCTTAAACTACAAGGTCTGGACCAGATTTCTGCTGGTTGTGTGAGCCCTGCCAATGTACATCACTCAAAAACCTTGGCCTAAACCACGTATTTCCATGGAATTTTATTTTGTGGAATTCAGACTAGTGCTTACGTATCTACACAGCACTGAGAACACTATGCTGTCCTCCTGCTCCACAGAATTTCTAAAGCATTTAACTCTGAATGTTGTGCAAAGGTGGGCATGGCAGGCTAGATCACACCTGGCAGAGCAAATCTAAACCCTGTGCTCTGACCCCTTTTGCCCCCCCCATCAATTCAGCCTGGCATGCCTTGGGGATAGGCCAGCTCTCTCAGGTGATAATGGGACCTCTCTCAGGGTCATGGGACCCTGGCACAGATGCACCTTACAGAGAGAACAGCAATGCAGCTTTTAAAAAGCTGGAAAGAGATCACTAGTCAACATTTGGCAGCAGCTGCCAAGATAAACACAGCATAGAAGTATTTGTAAAATAGCTGAGGAACAATATGGATAACGTGGCATTATACTACAAACAGAGCAGCATATTAATCAAGGAACAATAAAGCTTTTAATTATATTTTAAAGAGTCTCACTTAAAACCAATGCAAAACACAACTCGTGCAGAATGGCTGGCCTTTTTCCCATTGACTGCCTATGCCAGCTCTCCAGCTGTAAAATTAATAAAAGTCTTGAGGGCATAATGAGGAAAAACACATGAAAAACTAAGGAGCTCCAATACGGCCGTAACAGGCACCATGCAAGTAGGTGGGCTAGAGAAGACTATCCAAGTAATACAAAATTGTGTTTGTTTGGAAGGAAATACCACAAATATTAGGAGAAGACTTTGAACACCAGCCATCCAGCACACAAGTGCTGATATACTAGGGAGGAAAAATATACTTCACCTTTAAGACTGCTCAATAATGTCCTACCTTCTGCCATGCACACACAGTTACACAATTCCTTCCTGGCCTTTTGTAGCACATCTATGCTGCCTACCCACAGCCATGAGGCCACAGTCCCCCACTCACTGGACACTGACAACTGGGCTGCCAAAATGCTCCTAAAGGGAAAGGCTATGCCACACGTCTAAGCTGCACCAGACCAGGTCTTCCACACTGAGTACCTGGAACATATATGAATCAAAGAACCTTTCAAATATAATGGAGCTAAGATTGACAGTATTTGCTGTTTTGTGGTGCTGAGAGAAACTGTCATTGTTTACTGTCAGCTACGCTACATATATATGGCTCACTGCAGCACTCGGCTTATCATCAGCTTCTACAAGGAGAGTTGTTAGATTGATGGGAAGCCCTGCATAATCAAGATACGGCTCCACTGAAATTCCTTATGATGAAAGAATACGCCACAGGCATATAGTGCTCACAAAGATTGAGAGCAGACACTGCACACACCTGAGAAGCGCAGATTGCTTTTTGGAATTAATGCCACTTTCTTAAGCTTTCTCTCACCCTTTGCAGTTGTGAGAAAACCACAAGCTCACCTTCATTGCATGGTCCCACAGTATCAGAGCCGGACAAAGCAGACCAGGGTGGTGGCAGCAGCACATTCCATCAATGAACCAGTGATCACCAGGCAAAGTGCAGGGTAACGAGCTCTGAGAGTCAAACCACAAAAGCCAAATCCTTTAGCTACAGCCCCAAGAGAAAAAAAAACCTACAACTCAAACCACTACTAAAAGCCCAGGCTGGAGCTTAAATAGAGCTCTGGAGCTCACAGCTGGAGCTTAAGTAGGGCTCCTGACCCCACAGCTGGAGATATGGGATCAGGGTTCCAAGGTGATCCTGCTCAAGGCAATTAATGGCTGCTGCCTGGGCCTAAGAAGCTAAAAAGGCAAGAATCATCTTCTGTGTTTTAAGCACCCAAAAGCATAAGATGTGAGGAACTTGTACTGCTGGTTTATCAGCGCAGAATTCACGTGAGCTGACTGTGGCTCTGTATGGGCTCACAGCCAGCCTGGGGTCACTCAGGAGCCTCTGGCAGCATCAAAGGATAAGGATCACCCCAACTGAATATCAGTAATAACTGGAGCAGGTGCTAAGAATGAAGAAGGGGATGATTAAGTAGATTCTAGCAATTAAGGAGTGTAAGGGTAGAGTGTGACGTACCAAAAGTCAACCTGAGACTCAGTGAGAAGTACAAAAGCCCATGGCAAAAATGTTCTGCAGGTGTGTGTATATATAAAAAGAGAACAGTAAAGTAGAAGAGGAGCTGCTACAGTATACAGTATATACACAATAACAATATATATACACAATATATACTACATAGTAACAGTATACTGTTCAGTATACTGCTATCCAGTCCCTCAGCTTTGCCATTATGCCAGTGAATACATGTAACTGGCAACAGAGACTGAAATGTCTTAGTAGGAAATATATATCTGGCAATGGCCCAATGTCACATGTTCTGCCTGTAAGAAGCATTAGAAGACAGTAATTCATCATAAATAGCAATTCATGGCAACGTCTCATAGAAAACCAAAACAATACATAACTTCAGGTCTAACTGTGCTTACATCAAAGTCTACAGCAAAGTCTGGCTGAGAGCAGAAAGTGTCTGTAGTGGAATAAGGGTAGAAAACCATAAGACTAATGTGTATTAAAGAGTTCTGAAGAAGGTCAGTTCACTAGAGACAGACTATATTGCTAAAGGCTTCTCCAGTACAAACCACGCCAGCAAAGGGCTAAAGATATTTTCTGCAGAGAGGGGAAAGGTGAATCAAATTTCCAGCATTGGGCAATGAGATTTTCAGGTTGAAGAAAGCAGCAGAGCTTCTGTTTTCATTCAGGTTTTAACTGCACACATGTATCACCCAAAATAAAGGTTATTTATATTTAGAAAGATACAGATAGAAAAAAAATCCTTACAGTCTCATGAATAATAGTTTACTTGAATTACACAACATTGTAATTACAGCAACATTGTAAACAACCTAAGTTATGTACAGAAGCTCTCAGAAGGGTGGGGTCCTAGCTTCTGAGATATGCCCTAACACAGGCAGTATAACCACGTGCACATGACACTTAGGTGCAGACTAGCTTGCTTTGGGGCATATTGATTTCTTCCTGTCCAACTTAACCTGGGACCCTCATGTTGCAAAAATATACATGGAGCTATGGGCTGACTCTACAATTAAAGTTGCTCTGTAAATTACCAATTTTCTAACACAGGGAAGTAAGAAAATATTTGTTGCACAGGTAAAATACATGAGAAGTACACTAGGACAGAAGATAAGCTCTATGGAGAGAAGCTGAATTAATATTATTATAATGCACAGAAGACTACACAAGGGATACTATTATACAAAAGAATTATTCCTTATCTAATTTCAGCATACCCAGTGGATTGTGTGCAGTGCCTGCAGACAATACGTCTAGGTATAATATTAGCCTGCTATCCAAGAAGCACACCTTAAAGCACGCTGAAACAGAGCACGTTTTCACTAGGACCATAATTCCACTAGAGAATTTACTTTGATGGAAAAATCAATTGTTCGCTTTCATAGTGATATTTAGGCAATAGGTTTTATGATAGTTTTCTCAACATTAAAAACACAGCTTCAAACATGACAGAGCAATAAATATGACATTTGACACTTATGAATATGATGGCAAATGAAGCAGGGAGGACTTCAGTTCTTTTAAGATGGGTTGATATATTGCAGCTCATTCTATGGGGCTGACTAATGCTGCTTTTCTCTTTTGCTTTTATTAATGTTTTCTTATTTCATAGGCTTATTATTGTTAACCTTTTTCATGGCTGGCATCAGTGTTCTAGAGATGAGAGAAGAAATGGAGGCAGGATGATTTCAGTTACTGCCTCTCGCACTCTAGTGACAGTTGGAAACTCCTTTTAATTAAACAAGTGTTACTTTTAAAAAGTTAAGAGTAACCCAAAAAAAAAAAAACAACTTTAAAAAGTTAAGAGTTACCCAAGCCTGTAACATGCAGCTGGGAAAGCAAACAGGCATTACTTCAGCTGATAAGCACATGCTGAAGACAGGTGAGAGGAGGAGATTAAATGGGCTCTCATATGATGCAAACAGGCAGAATGGCTGGGAGGTGTGTATGTGTGTAGGCCAGGGACAGAGCTAGAGCTGAATGAGAAGCTGTAAAATGTATTCTTCAGAAGTACATTTTGATTAAAAAAGCAGGTGATTCAGAAGGCTAATCTGATTACTGATCTGACATCACCAGATAACACATCACACTGGGTAGCAGGCGCAATACAGGATTTGCCTTAAGTCTGACTCCTTCCTCAGAACAATAAAAAAGTCCCCCTCTCCCTGTCCGTCATCTCTTCCACTTCAGATCACAGTCAGTGGCAGTAGAATCAGTCACTTCCATACACCAGCTCCCCAGAAGCAGGAAGCTATGAAGGCAGGCATTAGGGAAAATTATCTCTAATGCTCTCACTGCAACAGAAGGAAGCACTATGAAAACCTGGGATGATGCAAAAGAAAGCTCAGAAGGAAGAAAGCTTCTTTTTATCTGTTCAGGATCCAACAAAACAGCTAAAACTGAGTATATGAATAGCCCTGATTGTAAAGGAGGAACCTCTAAGTATTTGCTTTAGCAATAGTTGGGTTAAAGCCTTTAGATGGCAAATGCCCAAGCACAGACCTGTCTCTCCCTGCAAGCCACACACTGGGCACATGCACTGCTCAATGATAAGATTAGCACTGTGTGCTCTCTCAGCACTAATGTTATTTCTCATCTTAAATTACTATCATATAACGAAAATGATCCCAAGCACTTTTATTGTTAACTAGCCAAAGTCCAGAGGAGTTTATAGCTCCTGCCCTAATCCACCACTTCTGTTCATGCTCTGCAGTTGGCCTTGGCAAGTTCTGCTGCTGTTGGAGCCAGCCAGCTCTGAAATAGAGGAGCTGGCACTGAAGGCGGGTGGGTGAGGGATTTCCTTTGTTGATTCCATACTGCCAGGTTGTAGAAACTGGAATCTCTCAAACCGAGAGAGAGATGGTGTCTGGAGGATGTTGGAAAGATCTTTCTGATTGGCACTGAAGGCTTGCAAAGAATTGGCAGTGAATGAGGCTCAAATAGAGTTACTGTGATCAAATATGGTGCTATGTGTGACCAGGTTGCAGCACTTCCAGGAAAGAGTGTCTAATGAAACTGGGCGTCAGTCAAGCCAAGGAGCACAAGCCTGAGCAGGGCTGGAGCAAAGGCAAGGCATGCTATCTGCAGAGCTGCAGCACTGGGAGCCTAGGAGATCCGAGAAGGATGCTGCAATGGCACATACAGCTGCGTGAACCACTGCAGCTAGTAAAAGGACACTGGTGATTTTATTCGCGCCTCAACCCGCTGCTGAACACATTCTTTTCTGCCTATAAAAAATGCCAATATTTGAATCAAAACTGACAGCTTCTGAGACAGTGACAGAAAACGAGTATTTAACTTTTATATTCATAAGCAACACTAAGGGAATGTTAACGAAGAACAGAAAGAAAATATTTTATTTACATTTCACAGCCAGTAAAAGAACCTTTCTTTCCCTCTGAACTGTTCAGCTACTCTCCCAACGCTTATGTGCTCTGCAACCAACGCTGGCCTGTCTGTCTCCTTCCCTCAGCCCCAACCAGGAAGGTCTTCCTACAAAACTAACCTGCTCCAGCACGTGGGCTCTCCTCTTATGTCCCTCAGAGGAAATTTGGATCTTAGACTTCTGAGATCTTAAGATGGACATGTATGACAAAAGTGCCAAATAATTTCAGGTAAAAAGAAGAGATTTTGAATACTGCATGGATTCTTGGGATCTAGAAATTGTGAAAAGGGATCATTGTACTAAGTTTCTCGTTAGAAATAGTGGTGCTAGTAATTAAGAAACAACTCAGCTTGAGATACTAACCTCTAAGAGAGGCTGAAGAGATGAGAGGTCTGAGAAGATGAAAACGATGCTGATACCTATTCACATGGTGTAAACCATATCATTTAAGAAAATACACTGAAGTTTAAAGGCTGTTCACATTTGTCTTCTTTCAAAATGGAATATATATATATATTTAATTTCAGTAAGTCAGAATGTTTTATTTCTCATTTGGAATTGTTAATCAGGAAGATATGATACAATCTGCTAAATCTCAAGAGTGCTAAGATATGAAGGGCCTTTAGCAGTGGTACAGGTAACTAAGTTTGTTATGCTCTTCTATATATTCTGCAGCAGAAAATCTGATTGTTCTTTTGGCAAGGGGCCCTGTCTGTTCATCTTCAAAGATGACCTGTTTTAAATTTTAAAATAAATATTATTTAAAGTTGGAGATAATTTTATTTTACTAGAGCACATAATACCAATGTATGCTCTTCGTTACATACAGCAATTGTTTTTGCTAATATGCCACTGTATTGAAAACTGGTGTGATTTTTTTATGCCTTATTCAAAAGATGAAAATACTAAAGGCAGGTACTTAGCTGATGTTAACTGAGATGACAGATGCCGTGGAGCTACGTCAACATCTTGGCATATTAACAATCTGGATTTTTTTGACTGATGTAGTAAAAAGAGGAGAATATGGTGGGTTTTTTTACTCATTATTAGCATTTCTCACCAATTCCCATGAGTAATTGTGAGAAACAATGTCTGTGAGAGTCCTCCACAGGATTCTTACTAGGTGACAGGTGAAGGAGAATGTTATATTGGAAGGATCATGGGGTTAGGGGTTCCCCATTTATCTGGTGCTGGACAGAATACAAGCCCCCTGTACCACTGTTTGGGGAGCATTCCACACAGAAGTTGAACTACCTTGTGGAGCTAAAAAATGCCCTAGATTTTTAGTACCTCCAGCTACTCTAATCTGAAACTTTTATTATAGCCAGCTCAAAGGTGATTTATGTAATGGAACAGAAATTAAAATCTTAAATCCTTGATAGTTTCAGAAAGAATTTAAAATATAACCATTCCCAATGCCATTAATCCACAATGCTTACACATGTGGTTCTAGCTAATAGATCAAATATTCTTCTCCCTCAAGAAACTGGCCAAAACTGAAGCCACCAAGAAAGCCCTAAGAGAGAAATGCATCCCTCTGCTTCCTGAGATTTAATCCTGATATTACAAGCTATTAGATCAAACAGGAAAAAACATGACTGTAAACATGTAGCTGGTTTACTGCACATACAGCTGGTTTAGCAGCTAAATAGTATTTAAAGTATCTGATCACTTCTCACATACAGGCTTTGCACAATTTGGAGTTCTGGGAAGTTGCTGCTGTTGTCCATGTTGAAGTGTAACTTTGGTTTTGTTCAGTTATAGTATTCAAGTGTCCAACTCTAATAAAACAAGACAAAGAAAATCTCGCTCTTGGTGATATTATTAATC
Source organism: Coracopsis vasa (assembly GCA_026283785.1). Taxonomy (NCBI): domain Eukaryota; kingdom Metazoa; phylum Chordata; class Aves; order Psittaciformes; family Psittacidae; genus Coracopsis; species Coracopsis vasa. The sequence goes on from JANHGB010022128.1 coordinate 18,445, forward strand.
TGTAGTCATTTAATTTCATGAGGCTTGTATATTTTTTCCTAGGAAGTATCCAATTAAAATAAGGTGATAATCAAATTAAATCTACTGACAACCTGTAACAGCGGGTTTTCCTTAGCACTGAGTAACACTTGTGCACTACCTTGGTCTAATGAGGAATTGAAAAAAGAGTATTCATATAGTACTTTCACAAGAAAAAGGTGTGAGCTTCCCATGGATCCCTCAATTACACCATTACCACGAGCTGCCTGCCAGTTTAGCAGTCATGCATTTGATGATGGGTGTTTTTAGGCATTAATGGTGGGCAATTTTCTCTAAATTCTTTTCAGGACAAATCTCCTTAAGCTCATAATATCTTAACACTTTCCAAGAACAAAAGCCTTACATGACAAGAGAGCAGGGTTAATGTAGTCTGTGTCAACTACATTTATGATAACAGTGAGTTGTACAAGACCCCAGGAGAAAACAGATTACATATGCTTATTTTCCTAATGCGAGGTAGAGACATGCTGTTGCAGGCTTACTTTCCCATGCTCCCGTCAACTCAGACTGGGGCTTCACATCGCTGTGACTGCAAGCTATTAAGCCTTGCTAAGGGCTGAGATCAAACAGTTCAGTATCACTAATGCCACATCATCACTATACAGACCAGGGTACAGGGAGAAGTTGCTCCCACCCACATGTCACAGGCAGGGATACCTTCTACTAGACCAGGTTGCTCAAAGCTCCATCCAACCTGCCCTTGAGCACTGCTTTGGCCATGTATGCAAACATGCCCTCGATCTCTGATCTTGCAAACCATTCCTCCCAGTGCTTTCCCCTTGCCTTTGCAAATCCTCTGCCTGAGGAGCTGCTGCACAACATCCATACTGAGATGTGCCTTCCAGCTCAGAAAAGGGCTCAGATACGTGGTTTGCTCCTGCAAATGACAGAGGCTACTCCCAAAGAAGAGAACAGCAAGAGAAAGCCTTCTGTCTTAGAAGTTATTGATGACCATATCCCAAATCTCAGAAATTTGAATAACTAGAGTCCTGCATCCAGCTCTGTGGCAACAACACAAGAAGGATGTGGAGCTGTTGGAGCGAGCCCGGAGGAGGCCACAGAGATGCTGTGAGGGCTGGAGCAGCTCTGCTCTGGAGCCAGGCTGAGAGAGCTGGGCTGGTTCAG
>JANHGB010022129.1:20226-32315 GCA_026283785.1 Coracopsis vasa
CTTAAACAGGGGAAGTTTAGATTGGATATAAGGAAGAAGTTCTTTACTGTGAGGGTGGTGAGGCACTGGAATGGATTACCCAGGGAAGTTGTGGATGCTCCATCCCTGGCGGTGTTCAAGGCCAGGTTGGACAGAGCCTTGGTTGACATATTCTATTGTGAGGTGTCCCTGCCCATGCAGGAGGGTTGGAACTAGATGATCTTAAGGTCCTTTCCAACCCTAACTATTCTATGATTCTACAAAATGAGTGAAATAAATTTACACTAGTGAAATACTTGGCGTAGGTTGGGATGCAGTTGATAAAGATTCTTCCACCCCTTCCAGGTTGGTTCTGGCTTGGGCATCCTTCATTAAGAAGCTGAATGCATTTTTGAGTGATGGCCATGCCTTAGCTTTTAAATGGTTAGTTTTCAATTGCAAATCAATGCCCCTTTCTAAGCACAAAGTTGGAGGCAGATTAGTATGACTCAACCGTATTTGCACTGCTATAAAAAACATGTACTGACACAGTGCTGCAATAATTTTATGACCTTCTCTGCAAATGAATACAGTGTGCTAGGCAGTTGAGATCTATAAGGACGGCTATGGCTTAGCTAATGTATGCATTAACAGGGATATTTAAATGTATCTTTCTCTACTGGTTCCTTTTCATTACACTGGAAAATGAGCTTTAGTTGCTTTGGCTGCAGTACTTGATAAAGTTATGTCTGCTTCTTGCCCTTCCATTTAGAGAGGAAAAAAAATTGGGAGTCTTCAGACTGGCTAATGAAATAGAGGGAGAAACACGGTCATTAGCTGGAGTGGTGGTTGATGCCTGAGCCAACCCTTCCTCTCTAAGGAAGCATTTGATGCTCTTAGGAGACTTGCTTATTTCAGGGATAATGGTTCTGTTTATTGAGTTTGCGCAAATGCATTTGATTTAGTCAATTTAGGCTCTGCATTTAAGCAAATTACAAGTTAGGACTTGATCAGCGAGAGGTAAATTAGTTTGAATGCACATAAAAGGATCTTGCTGAGGGTAAATTTACAGTCAAACCATTACAAGGAAGTCATAATGCACAGTACCTGTCAGTTTTGATAAATGAAGGAGAACTGTAAAATTGCCCTTATCTTGAAGTGTGCATGCATTTGGCCAGCTACAGAACTGAATTGCTGTTATGTCTGCTGTCTTGAACTGGCTCAGGAAAGAGAAATCTCTTTGAAGCTGGAAGTGCTAGATATAAGAAGGATGAGTTGAAATATCTTTGCAAGTGTGTAAACTACCCAACTCTTGTTCCTTTGCTAAACTACCCAGCTCTTCTTCCACTGCTCCTTGGTCTTTCCCACAGCAGGACATTTGCCAAGTATGAGCGCAGAGTGCTGATGCCTGTTAGGGAAAGGCATTAACACCAGAGAAGCCTTGTGCACAAACATAGATGGGGAATTACTGCCTAGGCCATCACTCAGTAAATAGGAGAGGATGAACTAAGTGGCCTTTTCAAGCCCTTTCTACTGCGTAGCAGGGGTTTTTGGTTGTTTGGGGTTTTCTTTGCCGCAAAACCTATACCCAGAACAATTAGCTGCTTGTTGAACAGTTGTAATCTTTAGGAAAATAATGTTTGAAAGTATATAGACACATTGAGTAGAGAAGTTGTGGCTGGAAGTGTTCAAGGCCAAATTGGATAGGGACATGAAAAAAGCCAGAAACAAACTACTGTAATCCATTTTGTATCTGGCTCTGATGCAGGTTTGCAGATCAAGTACTCAGTTCTGTAGCAACCTTTTTCTCTACTCTGCTATAATGGCATTCCTGACCTGCTTATTTTCTTCTCAGAGCTGTCTGCTTGGCTGTATGAATGTGTAATCCCATATGTAGATGTGATTTCAGTGTTTTGCGTGTTGTAACCTTTTCTTTCAACATGCACCAGCTGTATGTGGTGTCAGATGAAAGCTCAGTTTTCTAATTTAGGGCAACCCATGGTTGCAAGTAGATTTTGTCTGGGGAGATTGCACCTCTGTCCAGCTGTCTGTGGTCTGGAGGAGATACAGTACGGTATTAGCAGTACCCTGGCCTTTTGACCTCGAGACTTTCCATGTGGCATCAGCTTTGTATGAGCGGTCAAAAGTAACTTAGATTTTCCTACTTGCCTCAGCATCAGTGAATTCTTAACCAATTTGATCAGCTATTCCAGCCAAGTTCACCCCCTTTGTTAAACCTTCTAATACTCAGTGGGAAGATTTGTTCACATTGTCATAATGGACTGAATAGTAGCAATAATGCAGCCATTAATAGAAAGAAACATGCTTGAGAAAATACATATGTAAGGTTAATTTCTTCAAATGCTGCAGCTCTGTGATGAAGTGGTTGTGCTTTCATCTCAGGTTTACTAGGGAGCTGGTTTTTTTTTGGTTTTTTTTGTGGTTTTTTTTGTGGAAAAGAAACTAGCTAGTAATGTTTGATATTAGCTATATCTGGAAGCTTTTCCCTAAGCTGAGGTTCTGCTGTATTTGGTCAAGAGTAGTGACACTGGGCGCCATAGTGAATTGCAGCAAACTTCCAAGTGCAATTGGGAAGAAAGGTTTTACCAATGACATGAAATAAAACAAAACACCCAGGGTTGTAGCTGGCCTGTCTGCAGCTTCTGGAGTGGCCAAAGTTTGCTGCTTGTTGGTTGCTGGCGTAGTCTGGGCATGCAGCCCTGATGCCTCAGTTGACGGATCAGGCTTATAATTTGGATTCTGGGGCATTAGGAGCCAGAAGAGCTCTGGAGGTGATGTTTGCAGATGTGGTGAATGAAAGCCTGCTGTGTCCTCTGGTCATTTTAAGGAAAAACTGTAGTCTGACTGGTTTATCATAGCAGACTGACATCACATCATTTGTTTCCAAGCAGCAATATTTCTTTTAAGCTTCCCCTCCCCCCTAAGTTGTAGGATATACTTGTCCACAAGGCAGAGAAAGAAAAAGACAAGAAAAAAACTAAGAGGAGCAATGACTTTCCCTCAAGCAAATTTAACATAAAAATAGGATTTTTAAAAGAGGAATGAAATAGAGGTGTTGGTTGAGCAGGTGCTAGATAAGAAATACTAGAATAACTCGTAGTATTTGCATCTTTTCTGAATCTTCAAGTGAGGGAAAGTGGTGTGAACTGTAGAGGTGTCAGTCTATGCTGTCTTAGGCCTGTTTATACCTCCAGGCATCTCAGTGCTTAAGAAGACTCCAACTTCAAATCATTCAGAGTTGTGAAGGAAAGTGACCTGATTTATTCCACCTATTTATGCCCCTGAGGGATGTAGAAGCTTGTGTCAGTCTACATGCTGTGTTCCCTCAATACAGGAGGAAGGGCGTACATGCGGCCAGTTCTTCCTCTCTCAGGCAGCCATTCTGTTGACATGAAACTTGGTGAAAGAGTGAGGCCTTGGGCTGTTTAAATCAAATACATGCTATATTTCTGTACAGAATCATAATGAAGAAAAGACACAGGATATTTAGCCACTCTAGGGCCTCAAGTGCCAGTTATCCTTCCTTGCTCAATGCCAACTAGAAGTACCACAGTTGTCAAAATAAATTATCATTAAAAGGGGAGATGTCACAGTAGATTGTTAAGCTTTGCAGAGTATTTCATAATACTGTCTATCATCATAAAAGTTAGTCTTTGAAACTCAAGGCATCTACTTTCACTATTGTTATTATAGAGTGTTAGGTAAAGACAGGGCAAGCAGAAAGTATCAGTTTAATTTTGTGCTCAGACATCCTTTTGAAAAAGAAGGGAAAAAGGAGGTAACTCTAGAATTAGGAAAGTTTCGTGCAGTTCTCTTTCAAAAAAGTAACTCCACAGCCAAGTGAAAATTGTGAGACTATGTTAGCTTTAGTCTAAAGGTTCTGATGTTGGTCCCAGTGAGAGCATGAAAAGTGTACGAGAGCACTGACTGTTGGAGATTTTTCCCTAGCATTTTCTTTGCTTAAGCTAGATACTTTAGTTTCTGAAGTGCTGTCATTTTATGCTATGTTGTCCACTAAACTTGAAAAGGAGAGGTTTGGGGTTTGGAGCTGAAACAGATGTATCATGTTGGGAATTATCTGGGACTTCAGGTATCTGAGGAAATTATTTGTAAATAACAGCATAGAAATACATATAGACTAAATAATTTGGGGTTTTGTTTCAATTCCATTGCATGTCTCATCAGCAGTATATTTAAGGGATTATTTTGAAGAAAGGCCTGGATGGTTTTGTGTCTATATATGAAGCATGAACCCATGAAGGTGATGTTTATTCCTACATATTTATACCAGAAGTCTTTCAGCTTATATGTATGCTGTAAGACTTGGTGTAAGACTGAGGAGCTGTTAGGGTTTGATCGTTAGGAAATGCAGCTGATAAAAAAAGAAAAAAAAATCTTACGTTAGAAATCCAGTGGTCTGGCTATGGTATCTCACTGAATTGCTCTGAAAAGAAAGAATATCGTTCATTCCATAGGGCATTTTCAGATGAGTTTTATAGGCTTTCATAAAAATCTTTCTCAGCTGAAAACTGCAAGGTCTTTTTTAAGGGTTTTAAAACTGGTGTGTATGTGGTGATAGGGATCTTTTGTGAGTCCTTTAGTAGCTGCATTCTCATGAAAGGTATAGCATACACTTTTTCTTGTTGGTCGTAAACAGCTTGGTGAAAAATTTCAGTTGCATGTACTGAGAAACTCCTCAGCAGGCATCTGAGATGTCCCAGAAGCCCCATAGCTGAACAAGAGAAGGCTGGAACTGGCATTCCTGGTGATTTCTATGTTAAAAGAGAGACAGGAAAAATGGGTTGGATTTTTAAGCATTTAAACATTTTCTTGTGCATTCTAAAGAAAAATATTACAGCAGCAAAATCATTTTCCCTTTATGAGCTCCTATAAAGAGCTGAAAGTATGATTTGACAGAAAGAACAAGTAAAATTATTTTTACAAAGAAACTAGAAAACTGGTTGTATTTAAAATCAAAAGCACAATTTTTCTCATACATAGCAGTTTGCCTAAAGCTAGAGATGAAGAGGGATTTATTCCATTCAGAGTAGTGTTCATTCTGAGTGCCTAAAAGTGACCTCGGTCAACAGGGTCTATCTTAAACAGAATTTAAAAAAACACCTGGATGTGAAGTTTTTAGTTTTGGAGTTTAGCAGCAAAACATATTTAATGGTTGTGCAAACAAACGAGAAAAAAAATAAAAAGGACAATAAAAACTTCTGTATGCAGAAAATCCATCAAAATAAGGGTTGAAATACTTATGTCCTGTAGATATTTATTAGCTTGCAGTCTTGAATTTGGAAGATACTACATTGCTGCTGGCATGGTCAAAAGTGAGCTAGTTAATGGATAGCAGTTTGCATATGGCTCTGAGGCTCGCAAACCACTAGTTTCAGGAAATTTCAGTCATTATCTGGAGTCCACCAATCTATGAATTTGTTGTACGGCAAAGGTAACAATAGGGAGCTGGGATCATTCCCAGATGCTCTACTGAATCTTCAAAGGCAGAAAGCTTTACTAACAGTACTTGATGCATCCACTTGCTGATGCATGAAAACACATTAAGCAGGTTTTTGTGTTTCCTTTTAGCGTGGCTATTTATTTGTTGAAGTAGCTGTTGTTTCAGCCTACTGAATTTATTTCCTCTAACAAAGGACAGCATCTGGTTGATTCTTTACACCCGAAAGTTCAAGAAATGTAATAATGTGCATTGTTTCATTGTTTTTGCTGTCCCACACATTCCTGGAAGGCCATGCAAAGGAAAAATAATTCAGTAGAGCAAAGAAAATAAATGCTTCTCTTTCTTTGGGGTTTTTTTTTCATTTTTTTTATGCCGAAACTCCAGTATTTTTTTTGAAGGCAAAACCATCTTTATGTGAAAGACCATTGCTGATGCAGCACTGAGCAGAGCAGGGGCAGTTTCCTGCCTCCGAGGGCAAAGTGTGGTATTAACTCATGGTGCTTCACTCTCAGTTGTTGGCATGACAATTTCCCTTGTGTCTTCAAGTCCAAAAAAACCCCAAAGCAAGCCCAGTTTTGCAAGCAAGTTGGGATTAAAAAAGAAACCAAAGTGCTGAATAGAACCTAGAGGCTAGGAAATGTGTCTTTAAACTAGGTAATGCCCAAGGGGTCTAATGGGCCAAGTGTCTTGCCTGTTCCGTGTGTTGTGAGAAATTCATGCCAATAACATACTTCTCCTTGCAGAAAAGTCTTGGGGCTTCATTTGTTCATAGTTTTCAAGAATTTTGGGAATATTCAACTGTATTTGAAGTGGTGTGGCCTATTTTTCTTGAGCTGTTCAAACTATCCTGAAATGTTATAAGCGTTAGAGTAGGTAAATACTAGGGACATAAAAAGAATAAAATAGAAACACAATAATATTTTCTGTATATTTGTTAGTAGCACTAGAACATAGTAAGACAGTAGATGTCTCATAATTAGAGTTTTTCAGAAACAGATGTATGCTTTACTAATTTATAACACTTTGAATGTGCATAACATTGCACAGCCACTTACTGTTAACATTAAAGGGCCAGTTGCAACTGAAAACTAGAATACCTGCTAAAGTCAGTTACTGCAGGGCTTAATGGGAGTTAGATGTTTTTTCTTCAGGTGTATCTTATCAATGGTAGACTCCCCATATAGTTTATAATATTTATTACTGTCTTGTTAATGCACTTTTCTACTGTAAAAGTGTTTTTTTTTTCCATGGCAATTTAGAGAAACATATGCCAAAGAGCCCTTTTGTAAAATACAAAGCACTCCTGCTGGAGTGCTCTCTGGCAGCAGCTCGCCTTTTTTAGTAATGTCAAAAATTCTGAAAAAGCATATTCAAGGCTCACTGTGGGGAAAAAATAATGATAAAAATACCCTTTTCTTTTAATTGCATGATTGTGCTACCTTACTGCTACATCTTTTTTCTGTTGTTTTTCTCTTTTGCGTAGGTGGTGGTTTTTACATTTGCACAGTGGATGTTCTGCATGTCCAAGTACAACCTTTGCAAAAGTAGAGTTTGAACAATTTGAAACAATCCATAGAAAAGATAATCCATATTTCAGTGATGATTTCATAGTCCCCTAAAAAATACAAAGCACTGAGGAAAATCGCCAGGACTTGGTATTTTAGTGAGACTATAGGAAGCAACTTTCCTCATCTATGTTTTTCTCCCTGTCTATGTACTAGTGTACTATGCACTCTAAATGTTATTTAAGGAAGATCTGGGGTGGCTTCTCAATTCAGAATTCCTCAAATTAACAGCATCAAGCAGAGGCAGTAGAGTCTAAGTTTGGAAGCTGCTTTTACATCAAGGACTTCATTAAATAGATGACAGTGGAGATTAGCGACATGTGCTGTGCTAATAATCTCTGGGATTCTCCTGCCTCATCTCCTTAGATTTCATCTTCCTTTAGAAACCTGGTTTGTGAACTTTGCTATTTGAATATTCCACAGACACTACTCAAATAATTGCATAAAGACATTTTATTATGAATGTAATGTATATATAGATTTTTTTTCTTTTTTTTTAATCTGAGGTGCTTGTATAAACAGATCCATATGAGCTGAATGACAGTTAGTTTGCAGGGCATGACAGTGGTTGAACACCCTTCAGTTCCAAAGCTTTGCTGAAGTTAATTTCTTGAGGTTTAGCAGTACCCTTGGTGAGCTTCAGAAATCGAATACATCCTTTAAAACGGATATTAGTGGTCAGCCCAAACTGGGTTACGCCATCTGAAGGAGAAGAAAAAATAAAAGGCAAAAGGAATTAAGTTAGGTTAAATTGATATTTAAGTTTGTTTTTAGAGAGTTCTGCAGGAGAATAGATGTCCCCAGCAATATATTAATATGTTTTACTTGTATATCTTCTTTACTAAAAAAATGTCAAAAATTATGAGTGAATGTGGTAAATGCTTATATTAGTGATAACAATCCAATCTTCTTTCCTTTTTCTATTCTAGCGTGACAGTGGGAGAATCTGAACACATTAAACTGCCATTGTAAGCCATGTAACTTGGGTTACGTCACATAGAGGAAATTAAGGAAAATGGCCAAGTGGCAGCTTGCTACCTAAGAATGGTGCATACATGCTAGTCTGATCATCTCCAAATTCTCAAGCTACTTATTCACAGGATAACAGAAAAAAAATAATGGCTAAAATGGATGCAATTCTCAGCCCTAACACCATGATAAAGCCAGTTCCTCAATATGGAATTCAGATGTCGTTTAAGAAACGGTTTTGAGAGTTTTCAAGTGTTGTGATATTTATTCCTTTATTTTTTTTTCATGCTTACAGTAAAGCCAGGAATTTGAGTACATTTTTTCCACTAAAGAAGGAGGAGATAGTAGTGAGGGTTGGTTTGACTGGGAAGCTTAAATATTTCTCTCAACTCACTGAAATTTATGGCCCAACATGTTTCTCAGTGTTCTTCCAAGTGAAAAAGAGATACAGGGATGTACTCCAATACAAGTCTATGTGACTGATAAAGGGTTGCAGAAATAACTTAACACCTCTAGAAGACTGACCGGCCATAGCATTATGCTGTTTCACAGAGGATGAGATAACTGAATCCGTCTGTCACTCCTTGCACAAGGAAGAGTGATAGTAGGAGATGAGTAATGGCTTTTATAGGTAGGCAGAAGTTTATATGCTTTCCCATGTTCTGGTGGCAAAATGTTTTTCTGCAGGATATTCTCTACTAGCTAATTCTAGCTGATTTACAACTGTTTTGCACTATCTATGCACCCAGGAGAAGCCTCAAGAGGGCTGGCAAATACAAATGCTTACTAATTTAAAAAATGCTGTGATACTGGTTTTTAAACTTGTGATGAGGCTGTCTGTTTATTAGGGAATGTTAAAACCAACCTTGGATGAGCTAGACTAAACAGCAAGAGAAGTCTGAGGTGCTTAAATCTGCATGTAGTTTTATTAAATAATTTTATAACTTTCCATGTGTCTGAAGTTAGGAATATCATTTCAACATGATCTAAGTGTAGGCTTGTTTTAGACAGATTGCAGTTTTACTTCCATTTGCTTCTCTTACTGTGTTCCTCTTAACATACAGCCCAGAACAAGATAGTAACTCCAGTGTTTCTTTAGTGCGAACTCCTGTGCTAGAATCCTCTTAAGAAAAGGCTGCCACAAAGGTGTTTTCCTTCTGGCACAAAGTTGTAAGTACTTATCAATAGCCACTGTGACTGAAGTACAACTTTCATATCTCAGTACCAAGGACATTTTTGAAAATGTTCTGAAGCTTGAGAGAAGGCTTTTTTGATAAACTGCATCAAAAATTAGAATGGGGGTAAAAACAACTTCCAGAAAACCCTTTAGGAATTAACTCAAGAGGCCTCTTGCCATTGACCTGAGTATTCACTAGAGCAGACTCATACTGCAAGCATACTCAGCCTTTTTGTTTGCAAACAAGAGGTAAACTTCATTCTAAATGCAATAAAATTAGCACTTGGCAAACAAATGTGTTTTCAGAAAGTAAACTGCTACTAGATAAGTTTATTGATTGTCTATGGACAGATAAATACAAACATCCATCATCAGCTTAGTGGAAGATGAAGTTAGTTACAGAACTCAGCCCAGTTCTGGATGGATCCTGCTCAATTACCTCTGCATGAAGCAAATTCTCTTGAGGGCTTCCAAAATACCAACTAGCAAGTTTGTTTTTTTTTTCCCCTTTAAAAACCACCAGGCCACAAGCAAAGACATCAGCTGGGAAGAGATGGTGTCCTCTAACCTTTTTGTGCAAGCTCTTGTCCACATTCCTCAGTTCCTCAGGTTTTACAGTCTGTTTTATGCACACAGTGATCTGGCCCCCCAAAGGCATCTATGCATTCTTTAGTTAAATTTAAATTTGCCATTCATAAATTAAATTTATATTTGCCAAATGCTGTTACTATTGAAACATAACTATTATGCTGTAACTAAACAGAAAGTTTTAAGAGAGAGACTGTGTGTGCATGCAGCAGAGGCCAGAAAGTCTGCCTGCTCCTATGTGACAGTGCCTGCATTTGAAACCAGCCAGGGGTAACTGTGAGAGTCTCTTGGTGCTGCAAAATTTCTTGATCCAAAATGCAGCTGGATGCAGAAATGAGCATCCATGCCAACCAATACAGACTTGGGCAGTTTTACCCATCATCTTTAGCATACTAGTCCTAATTGCATTTAAGACATTACCAAGGCAGTGTTGCTAAAGCATAAGTAAAGCATCATTTGTGTGTTAAACACTTACCAGGATATCCTCCAACAAAGACAGGGTCATTAGTGTCTGCTGAGGTTGAAGCCCTGTTTGGGCTGTTACTATCCACTTGTCTGTCATCCACAGTCAGCTCTAAACGATGTTTGATCTTGTTTGCAAGAACCTTGTGCCACTGTCCATCACATAAGCTGCCTGGTGCATCAGGCTCATAGATAGCAGAGAATCGGCCTGCACCATTGTCAACGTGAAGCATCACCTGAAAGCATGACATGGAAGTTGGGTAGTTCTCAAAACAGTTCTACAGGGTTTTTTTGTTTGTTTTTCTTTTGTTTGTTTGTTTGTTTGTTTTATTGAAAAGTCAAGATGCCCTGACTGCACACACTAAAGCTCTGATTTAATACCAGGCTCTAGGTGATGGCTGTCTCTTTGGGACTGCTCCACCCTAAGCTCTTTATAGTGATAGATTACTGATTGGGTTTCCAGACTGTGAAATGAAAGATATACACAAGAAACTAGTATTATTAATGACAAAGCTTTTCCCAAAAGCTTTTCATATTCTTGCTAATTTAAGTAATGATGTTGCAGTTTTAGGAAAATCAAGTGTTACAGAATCTTTTAAAATGTCTTTGTAAAAGTTTAAGGGGCTCTTGACACATGGTAAGTGGCAAGTGCTCCGTAAAGGAGAGCCCTGATATTGAGTTATTTGAGATGACTTGAAATTGGGTTAGTAAGCTTGCATTTAAACTACCTATGTTTTCTAAAAGCAGTCTCTATAAAGAACCAAAACTGCTTTGCTACTCACTTTTCCATCAACTAATTCGATGCCAAGCCCATCCATTTTCTGGCTGCTGACTCCTAGGAGAACACCATTCAGTCGTGTTGTACGGAATTCAAATTCCACGAGGAGGTCCGTTCCCACTTTGTATGCACCAACTTGGAGAGAAAAGGGGGAAGCACAGTAACATGAAGAAAATAATTTAATACATTATTCCTAATAATCACAGAAAGTGTGTTGCCAGCAATGTAAGATAACTAACTCAGCATTATTAATGCACTCCATTTCATGTGAAATGACATGAGTAACTGTTATGGTGGCTGTGCTTAGTGTGAGACCTTGCTAGAAAGTCATGTAGTCTACCTCTAGGCAGGATAAATAAAAATGACCAACAAGAGATTCAAGTATTCGTCTCTGCCTTCAGTTAACAGGAGTTAAGTAGCACTGGAGGTCTTTGAAAGCAGCATCTCTTTCTCTGTTCTTTGCCTATCATCAGAATTGCTGTTCATTACCTGTTTTGGCGAAGCCTGTTCCATCAAAGTATGTTCCTTTCTGTGCAGTGACAAAGCATTTTCCAACACTGAAGCTGGAAGTTGGATTATCCAGGTCAACAGGTGCTTCTGTCATTTTAAAATTTCTGATGCAGCCGTCGATGCTATAGGTGACCTGCAGTCAATATTTCAAACAGAATGTGTAACTGTGCAAAGCAAGCTGCACTGCTCAGAATAAAAGCCTAAAGTATGTCATCAAAACGTACCTTTCCTCTGCTTCTCTGCTGGATTTATGTGGCTCAATAAAACTTGAATTTTACATGGCTAATCCTTAATATCTGATTGTAATTGGAATCAAATCTCAGTCATCCTGAGGATGAATTACATTGCTTTTCAGGGATGTGATCTGAGTCACATCCATTTGGCTTAATGTAGGGGATACAAAAATTCATGGCATAATGAAACACAGCAAACTACATCAGCAATGCGGGAACTTAATGGCCTATACTTTACCTTTTTAATTGACTAGGTTATGGGGTTTGTGAGTAGATGAAGACACTGGATGTAATTCCCTGGCTTCTAGTAATTTTACTAGGGCTTCCCACCCACCCCTCTTCCCCCACTTTAATCACTTTAATGTGG
>JANHGB010022130.1:0-16949 GCA_026283785.1 Coracopsis vasa
TTAAAACTTAAACAGGGGAAGTTTAGATTGGATATAAGGAAGAAGTTCTTCACTGTGAGGGTGGTGAGGCACTGGAACGGATTGCCCAGGGAAGTTGTGAATGCACCATCCCTGGCAGTGTTCAAGGCCAGGTTGGATGGAACCTTGGGTGACATGGTTTAGTGGGAGGTGCCCCTGCCCATGGCAAGGAGTTTGGAACTGGATGATCTGAAGGTCCTTTCCAAACCTAACTATTCTATGATTCTATGATCCTGCATGAGAAAGAATAGAGAAAATCAGTACCTTATGGCATGTGCTGGACAAACCTATCAGTCACTGCCACTCCCCTGAACTTGAGTGGGCACTGAAATGTTGTGGGGGTTGGTACTTGCATTTCCTTTCTTCTCTTAATTTCTTTAATTTAATCCTTCAAAGATGTATAGTCTTTGATATGAGTCACAGGCATTCGTTTACACTTCTGAAATGGATGAAGAAGCACTTAAAATAGTAGGATTAAATAAAGGGTACATACTGGAGTGGATCCAGAGAAGGGCAATGGAGCTGGTTGAAGGGTCTGGAGCACAAGTCTTACGAGGAATGGCTGAGAGAACTGGAGTTGTTTAGTCTGGAGAAGAGAAGGCTCAGGGGAGACCTTATTGCTCTCTACAACTACCTGAAAAGAGGCTGTAGTGAAGTAGGGGTTGGTCTCTTCTCCCAGGTAACAAACAGTAGGACAAGAGGTAATGGCATCAAGCTGCACCAGGGGAGGTTTAGACTGGATTTTTAGTGAGGAAAAATTTCTTCACCAAGAGGGTGGTCAGGCATTGGAACAGGCTGGCCAGGGAAGTGGTGGAGTCACCGTCCCTGGAAGTGTTCAAAAACCACATGAATAGGCCCTAACATGGTTTAGTGGTGGACTTGGCAGCCCTGGGTTAAAGGTTAGACTTGATGATCTTAAAGATCTTTTCCAACCTCGTTGATTCTATGATTCTAAGTACAATGCATGAACAACACAATTCCCCAAAAGATAATTAAAAAAACTCATTTTACCAGTATAGTTCATTATAAATATAGGAAAACAGGCATTTCATGCATGAATTTTCACACTGAGCATTTTCTACTAAGATATATGCACTTTTACCCAAGATGATAGGTGAATAGTTTATTTTAAACTGAAATAAAAAAACAAAGCCAGAAGTTTTCTATCGGAAGTTAGACAGAATCTGGATCTGTTTTATCTTAGTGGGTAGCACTATCACTAGAAGAATGACTCTTTTTATTTATCTGACATGCAGAAGAAATAAATGATGCTATGGGTTATAAAAATCATATTAATATTTTTTTCCAAGATGTGAACTTTCTGTTGCGCTTCATGAATGAGCTTTGAAAGACCGATGGATTATGACAGATCAGATTTGCCAAACCTGGAGATTTTCAGCACAGGCTAAATTTTAATACTGCAAGGTTTTATCTATATTTGTATGCATTTCAGCACAATAAAAGCATATCAGTGGATCAAAGCCCTTGCTGCTGAGGCCCCTACATCTGCACCACATGTGGTCCAGGGGCTTTACTTTGGACTAAATTTACTCTAGACTGAATATCACCACTATACATATGGTTTGAAGCTGTCCAAGGGCCCAATCACTATTTTGGACCTTTATGATCCATCAGAGGTTGGAGCAGGCTTGGAGAGTACCTCCAGCAGAGCTTCTTGTGTCTGATTTTGTTGCTACTAAAAGCAAGGTTTGAGAGTCTGAAAGCCCTGTGACACCCACTGAAGGGGAATCTTTCTGCCAGATTTACCCTGGAATTGTAAACTTTGCAAGACTGACCCAAGATTTCCAAATATGGGGAGAATAAAATAATGAAAAAAGCAGAGGTTACAAGCTCCTGACCATGTGTGTCAGTCTATAAGCTCCCAACAGCCTTAATTCAGCCTGGGGGTTTCTGGGTGCCTAGCCTTCTTGCTAAAGATTCAGAAGCTAATCAAGTCGGATCTGGGGCTCATAAATTATCAAGTTTGCATCGCATGCTGCCTCAAGGTCCTGGGTGTAGAAAAGATTTACCAGTGACCCACTTGCAAGTCAGTGTCACAACACTGCAGATCTTTGAGCAAAGGAGTCCTTTGTGGGAAGGAAATGTGAAAAAGCCTACCAGCCTTGATCCTACAGGATCTACAGCTTCAAAAAAAGATCACGTTGAATGTAGTAGGTATCGATGAAGAGTATCAGATTGCCATTTTCTAATAAAACACACATTTGATTTTCTTTTATTTGCCAATCTTTATGTGCTTCAAAAAGAATGGTAATAGTGAAATATAAATTAAACAAAAATCACAGCCAGGCTCTGCATTTAAAACTGCTACTCTGGAATATTCCTAAAAGGACCCAAATTGTATATTCATACCATCCCTTTGCTACTTTTTAACTCTCCACCCGCATACAGTATGCCAAGCTGTTCCTGTGTAGTGATGTGTGCCTGCTTGTGCACTGCATGTCTATATTAATACACAGGCACATATATATATCAAATGGCTGTGATGGTTGCAGCCAGTGAAGGGAAGTTTCATGCCTCCACAAATCTCTGTGGGGAGGGACTGCTGAGAAATGGTCCAGAAGGTTCCTTACGACAGTCAAGTTCAGAAGCTGAAATTAGTAAACTGCCATTTATGTAGTAGCAAAATGAATTATTCAATCTGCTGTGTGGACTCAAAGTCTAATTTTAAAAAGTCTACTTTGCCTAAGAAGCCCTCTGCAAAACATTTGTTAAATGTAAAGCAGTACTAAGTGCTACTGCATGACTGGATGTCTTAAGAGGGGTTGTCTGATACTAACTGCAGTGGCTAATCTGTCCCATAAATTACGGGTAACAGCTGAACAAGAATCTGTTTCCCTGGTTTATAAATATTTTGGAAAAGTGGAGAGTTTCTTCCTTATGCCACATGCAGAACATATTTACATGGACACCACCAGGCTCCCCAGCAAAGTCAGTGCCTGGGGGTGGAGCAGGCTGCTGCAACCCTGGAGCTGCATCAGCCCTGGAGCTGCATCCAGCTGCCCTGCACTGTACAGACTTCCTCTGGACCCCACTCCGTCCCTGTTCCCAGTGGCCAGGGCAAGCACAGGAGCTTGAGGTGTCAACCCATGTCCTGAGGACAAGGCAGGGTGAAGGGACAACATTTCTCTCTCCCTCATTAGGTTTGACTTTGACATGACACTACAGAGTGCCCCTGAGCATCCCTTCTTACCAAAACTTCTGTCTACCTCAGCATTTCCCTGTCAGAGGTTTCACCTTGGTGCCTCAGCTTTTTTCTGACACAAAAATATTTCCCTGAAGAATTTCTGACTGGCCGGCTACTAACATGAGCATCAGTAATGAGCCTCTCCAAGCCAGTGGTGATTATCTTTGTGTATGTCAGCTAGAGAAAGGGGTAATTTGTACATTGCATAGCAGTTTGTCCTCCAGACACCGAATATATGAAGCAGGACTTCAGTGGTTAACAAAGTACCCTAGGTGGAAATTAAGGAAAGGTGACTTGTTTTAATGCACCTCTGTGATTGTAGGGGCCTTTTCTGCCACCTTATGTCACAACTCAGGCTTTTGTCCTGTGGGAAATGCTGCTCAAGTCACCCGTGAGATCCTTTCCAGGTTAGAATCAGATTCTGCACTGTAATAAAGGAGTGTAAGAGAGGAATGACATACTGTACAGTATTTTCTATTTCAGTTGGTTGGTTTTTAATGTCTGATGCCAATCTGAAATAGCTAAACCCAAAATACTGTCATATGTCCACAGAATAAAAATACATGTAGTCATTACATCAGTCAATCAATTCTTTTCTAAGTGTATGTATGGACATGTAAATAAACATCTCGATGATCCAGATAAGTATCAGGATTTGAAAGCATTTTGAAAACCTTAAATAAGAAATATCTGCAGCACTAAAAGCCACCAGATGCACCTGTGAGGTGCCCCAGTAAGATCAGCTTCAACCGTCTTTAGTCTATTTGCTCATGAATAGCAAAGGAAGGAGATTTAAATCTTCATTGTTACTTCAGTAGAGTCTAATTAACTTCCCTGCTTCCTTCAAGAAAAACAGCCACCCCCCAGACAAACACACATGGATAACATCACCCAATATCCTGAAGAGCTTTGGGGGGTTTTCAATGATTTTAAAAGTGGGGTCTTTTCCCTTTGCTTTCATTCCACATCATACATCTCAGGCAAATGCCACAGGAAAAAAAACAAAACAAGCAGGGTGGCATTCAGAGATGTTTGCAAGAAGATCTCACAACTGTGAGTTGTAGAAGATAACTGTCAGAGATACACAATACTGCTGTGCCTCTTTAGTCACATTAATTCTCTGATCCTTAAGGTGAATGCTTCTATTCCGCGATGTACTCCTGGATTTTTTAACAAATTCCTGACTTTGTTCCTGGCTACCGCTTACTGCCTTGTACCAGCATCTGCTGTGCCAAGTGCATGTGAATCTCTACTTGAAGTGAACCAAACTGGAAGCTGAAAATACTTGCCTGAAAGTGCAGCTTGGCACATTTAACTGTGCAGCTAAACACGCAGGCCATGCTCCTCAAGTCTGCTTTCTTTCTAACCTACTTCTGTGCAAGCAGGAATTCACCTGGAAATCAGCAGTGCACAAAAACATTCAAATCAGTCTGCTGCAAAGGATTTATAGACCATGTTTAGCATAGGGCAACTCACTAGAGAACCTGACTTCAGGCATTATTATTACAACTCTTCTTTCCTCCTTCTCACTGCTTCTTGTGCCACAGTAAGATAAGCAATTTTTGAGTTTTCAATAAGGAAGGGCCCACATGTGGTCTTACATTTTACTGTTGTTAAGATCCTTGTCTGCCATACAGACAGTAGAACTACATTAATGAGCCTAGTGTTTAAGGTATCACAATTTTCATCTTCCAGATCTAAAAAATAGCAGTTCTGGTCAAACTGTTGGTTTAAACATTAACACAGAAGCAGTTCCACAAGTACAAAATAGATCAAAAAGCAGAGTTTGTTTTATGATGACTCACAGACATAAACCTTGGTTGTTTTGTTTGGGTTTTTTGTTTGGTTTTGGCTTTGGGTTTGTTTTTTTGTTTTTTGTTTTTTTTTTTCTTTTTGTTTGCCTTTTTTTTTTAATTCCACACAGTTAGAACTATTTCGACCCCAATATTCAAACGTCTGCAGTTCCAGCAGTGTTTGACTATGTTACTGATCCTTCATTGTTACTCCCCTTTTACACAGAAACAATCAAATGTCCAGTTCAGTAAAGCCTCACTTCAACAAAATGGGCATACCCTTGTACTTGTTCATTCTGGTATTCTTCAAAATATATGTCATAAGTCCCATCATGTTAGGCAAGGCCTAAAAGCCATACATGGATACATCTTGACTGTAAAATCAGTCCTCATGACTATTGCACAAAAAGTGGGCTTGGGTTGAAATGACCACAGTGCTGTCAGCAGGAATTCAGTATGCTCAGAGTACAGCTGGTGGGCTGTGTCCCTCAGGGAACCTGTCTGAGATTCCTTGCCATGGCAGACCCTATTAGACGTGCTTACATCCCTCCTGCCACTTCGCTCCTGATTTAGCATCACTGATTTTTGCTTCCTTAGTTTTCCTGATGTAATTGCGCATGGAGCAAAGCTGTTAGCCAGACCACAGAAGTGAGCTGTATTGAAACACAGTTATTTTCCAAAGTTTTTCGAGAGAGGAATCATTTTAAAAGTCTCATTTCCAGCAAGTCCCACAGGCAGGTGCAAGAGCACAACAGAAAAGAAGGCAAACTGCAGTGTGAGAATGGGAACGGCAGATGGGGGAGGGATCTCGGCAGCCAGCTGCACCACCAAATAAAACAAAAAAACATTCAAAGCTGCAGCCCCAGGCATTTCTCCACCTGAACTTTTCATCGCAGTGGCCCTGAAGCAGCAGTCAGTGCCAACTCCCCAGCCAGGTGCTCCTAACAACATGTAGGAACACAAGCTGAGGCACCTTGGGAATTTTCAGGCTGATTGGGAAGATCCCAGTAAGTTTCAGGCATCTCCACTGCTAGGTGATATCAGAGAGAAGCTTTTGGCTCTCTGTGACATTAACTGGAGATAGATGCCTAAATTACATGGGTGGAATTGGACAGATCTGGACCTTGCTTTTTTTAACAGACTCCCACTGAAATCAGTATGGAACCTTTACTGATATCTCTGGACCAGGATTATGCCCTCATTTCCATTGAAAGCCACATACCAAATGTCGTGTAACACCCTTCTGATACATCAACCCTTTTGACTTTTATAAAGATTCCAGCTATAACTCTTAAAATTTCCTGGCAGCATGATCTGTTTCTTCTTTCCTTGTATAAAATTTTTCGTGTGATTTTGTTTGTTTGGTTTGGTTTGTTTGTTTGTTTTGCTGACAGAGGACATTCTATGCTTTTCCAGCAGAAACAGATATTTTTGTGATGTGGACTGATGTCTAAAAGAAAATAAATCATATTGAGCTCTTTTCCCCCTGTATTTTCCAGGAAGTTCTTTGTTCAGGTGTTTCTATTTGGCTTCAGGTATTTTCTAATACAATTTTTTTTTAAGGGATTATTTCTGTTGAAGTACATATTGAAATGTTGCGGCAACTGACATCCTTCCTTCCTACTGAAATCTACTTACGCTTTGGCAATAGCTTTAATGGAAACCATTGATTTCCAGTTCTGACTGTGTGAGTTGACCAGCCTTCTGCTGGAACTTAGTTTTTCACCAGTAATAGCAATGCCAAATGTGGCTTTGATATATCAGAAAAGTTTGGAGAATGCCTCTGAGCTGCTGCTCTTTTTCTTCCCAGAAAAACAAGCCCCCAAACAAGCCTGCATGCTCATCAGCAGCCTCTGTAATGCTTGGTGGAGTGCTCTTGCTTGTGCATTTCACGTCTCCCTGTTCCTGCATTTCAGACTGCTGGTGGGGTGGTCTCTCTGCAGAACTTTCCTCTTCCCCTACCTTCAAAGAGCCATTAGTTTTTGTTAGTGGCATTTCATCTATGTTTTGAATACCTGTCTTTCTAATCCTTACTCTTGCTGGAGTCAAAGCACAGACATGTCTATAAAGATAAGAATTTCAAAACATGAATTACACAAAGAGAACATTTTTGAAAGTCTAACTCCTGTGTTTCATGATTAAATGAGCTCAGAACTCTTTTGAGGACATGAGTAATTACGTTGGTGGGTAAACTTGGAGAAAGACTGGCATGGAGGAAAAGAAAGAAGAATTTCTCTGTGAACGAATTTTTTATTAGTTGATTCTGGTCTCTACTTAGCAGTAATCAGGAAAACAAAAAGGATAAAAACAACTGAAAAAGAGAAGACAAGGCAGTCAGAAAATTATCAGCCACCTCATGAATGTAAATTCTGTGCAACACACTGACTTCGTTTTTCTTGATATCCTCAATTTTTCAAAGATCATACTTTTATGAAGGAGGGACTTTGAGAAGTATAGACCAGCTGCTGTGCATGTAATGAAAATCAGAGGTAACAAATCATATCATTATTGCGTACCATATATAATGCCTGATACATTATTTATGCAGGTAGAGATAGATTTTTTTAAGCCAGAGATGTCATTATAATTAGGTAGTTTGACCTCCTGCTTGACTAAGTCAATACCATTCTACCCAGTAACTTCTTTAACACCCATGCTTACTTGAACTGCAGTCTGTCTTTCAGAGAAGTCTCCAATCTGGATATGAAATCTCCATGTGATGGGCAGTCTACCTAATCAAAGCAAAGGTCTCTTCCAGTTTCAGAGAGTGGAAAAAAAGCTTAAGACAAACCAAAAAGAAACCTGTGTGGAAAAAAATGCAACGGCAATTGATTTTTTTAAACAATGTTGAACACTACAGCTTTACATTTAAAAACTTGTAAAAAAAGTTTCATTTCATTGGATTTTGTTAAGCAACCCTAAGTTCCTAAATACCATTAAAGGAAAAAACAAAACAAAACTCTGGCCTTTTTGTTGGAGCTTTTGTGACTAAGCTTTTTCTTTTGAAAAACACAAGACAGAAAATAATTTTTTGAGAGCTCTAGTTCTAGTGATTATTAATCACACAGAATTACATCCAATGCATCTTGTAAGAAATTGGATGCAAGAAAGCATCTTAGCCACTTTTCTTTTGGTTGGGACCTCAGGAAGTCATCTACAACTCACTGCTGTGATTAAAGAAAAAAAGTAACACACAAAAACCTTGTGCCCTTAAAATGCAGATGTATTTTATGATTGAAGAAGTATTTCTTTTCATGTTTGTCTGCTAATGTGCCTCCAAATTCAGAAGGTCAGTGTGGTTATGGGATTACTTATGGAAATATAGCTTTGGAATTATTACATTAAAATTTGGGATTTTCAATGAGGTAGATTATAGGAGATAATGGAAAACGGCCAGGCTGGTGTTTCTGTCTCACACCTGAAGAAACAGGCTGTTCTAGAAGGTTATGTAGAACTCCAGCTTACCTATGGCTTCCAGAGATCCACAGTTGACTGTCATCATAACACAAGTGCCTGAGCCTTGGCTTCAGTTTTGATGGAATGTAACTAATCTGCATCCATAGCCTTTCTCCTGGATCTGTAAGCATCTTGTCAGCTTGTGACACCAGTGGAAGCTCAAGGTACAAATGAATGAGATTCATGAGAATTTCCTCATGAGGGAAATTTTCTTGACATCTGGGAAAATTTAGGTTTCACATTTGAAATTTTGAAATTTAAAGTCCATTTCAAAAATTCCCTTCAAATGCCTCACCAGGCATCAGCTGAAATGTTTCTCAAACCATCCTATATTTGAACAACCAATTTAAAGAAAAGTTTCCCCAAAGTACTATGATTCTCCAAGCACAGTGTTTAAGTTGGTAAGGTCAAATAATGTTTTTCACATGTGCAGTGTAAGAAAGCTATTGGAAGCAGCCATCTTCAATTCAGTGAAGTTATTACAAAAGATTATGCCATTAAATGTATCAACATTTGTGTGGCTTTCCAGTGGGTAGTTTCTTTTGGTTAGCAGTGACTATTATGACATTGCCTTGATTACTTTAAATGATGTTAACTGTATACTCACAGAATTGTATGTACAAGTTTTACTTAAAAATAAGTGATTAAGCTTTGTTTTTCTCATCAAGACAAATATTCCTACTTCAGTAAGGGATAAAAGCATGTTAGAGTTAACTGCAAAAGGTTTGCAGTGTCTCAAGAAGTCAGAGACAGGATCCTCCTGACCAAATACTGGAGATAGAGCAACCTCTTGGTGGTGAATCATCACCTCCCAATATACATGCCTGAATTAAATCAAAATAATCACAATCAAAAACCCCTTATTTGTTTCCATTGCTAAAAATGACAAACTCAGATGCCTCCATTGTATATATCAATGTTCAGACAAACCCCTCTAAAGAGACAGAATTTGAGTTTTCTACATCCTTGAAAATGCGATCCCCACTGCATCATTCTGCATTTTACAGTCAAACATTTTCAGCCAGATCACTTTCAATCCCCCTGGCACAACTCCCCTCCATGCTTCCTTTGCATACCATGTAGGAGGCTTTAAGGTTTTCGTCTGTTTTTTGCATTTCAGCCGGCACAGCTTGAAATACCCTGTTTGCATTTTTAATTCTTTCACATTTCTTTCATGTGCTGTATTCGCATATGAGCTAAATGAGGGGCTGGGGGGCAGCATGCTTACTTTCCTTTGCAGCTGCTTTTTGAGCAGCTTCACAATGAGATGCTAGTCATGTGCAAGAGCACTGGAAACCCCACACTTCTACCCTCTTGCTGATGCTTCTGTCCTGCTGCTGAGGTGACTCAAAGAACAGAAACGCCTGGCAAAAGCCTCAAACCTCCAATGTATGCCTGTGTATTCATACAGAGAAAAAAACCCTCTAGAATGCTGCTTACACATTTCAGACGTGATTTTATTTACTATTGCCTTTTTCCATTCATCTGTTTCTGATATACCGAATTTCATGATAAGATTGAAGCTTGCCTTTCAGAAGTAGTGTGTATATGTTATTTGCTGCATTTGAAAAGCAGGTGTTCTCAAGCCAATCTGAATATTTTGAGCAAATCCCTGCTTTGAAATGCAAATGTACTTGCAATGTCTGCATAGTTTGAGATAAAGCAGCTAACAATGAATTAATCCTTGTTTTATGCAGTTCATTATCAAGAGACTATGACCAGGCCAACAATGCATTTGGAACATAATGGGGTCTTGCCAAACAGGTAGAGACTCTTTGTTCAAACTGAGCACTTACAGTTACAGTGACCCTGGTTTTTGAGGACTGCTCAAAGTAGTACAAAAAGATGGATATAATTTTTGTGCTGCCCCCAAAACCTGGTGTGTAGGTACAGTCTATCCTTACTCCAGAAACAAAGTTTCACAGAAGGTTCTAACATATCATCATGTGAAGAGTTTCTAGTAAATTTAGTTTTACGTGGGAAAATACATAATATCAAGTGAGGTGACATTTTTAAATGAAAATCTGGTTCCAAACCCATGCTATTTTCATGAGAAATTCTCTTGCTTTGAAAATTTGAGTCATGGATAATAATATTCTCTAAATCTGCTAAGGTTTGCTTCTTTCCATGCAATGTATTTAGTTCAGGTTCAGTCTTCTGTCTTTAATGAGAACACGCTGATGTAGTAACTGGCCTCAAGTTCTCATGGCAGTCAGTGTAAATGATGGGAGAAACACCCCTGGAGTGCAAAGTTAGTAGTTCACCAGTATAACAATATTTCATTTAAACAAAAGTTGCGGCTAGTGATCTTCTGCCATGTTGTTCTGTCTCTGATGGGACTCAGTAGTGAAATGAGTATCACTGAAGACCTCTAACACACCTGTATGCAGAGGACATTGCACTGCTGTGGAGCGAAGCCTTATTCTGCACACCTGGGAATGACTTGTTAAGCTTGAGTCTGTGGGATGAACTGTGACATGGCAAAAAAGATGTGTATTCCAATGAAACAGCTTGCAAGTGATCCCTTTGTAGCCCACTCCCACTGGGGTTCTAGGCCTGATTTGGCCCTAGAACTAAGCTTATCTTAAGGGAGGGCTGAGCCTTAGCCAGGGACCCCCACCCTGGTGCACTTGAAAAATATCTCAGAGAAGAAACCTGACTGCAGGCTACACCTTCCTTCGGCTGAAATGTAAAATAGAAATGCATCCATTCTCCCATCCAGATATATTGCAGTTTAATTAATAGATAACCTTGTCTGGATAAATAGGTGAGGGGAAAACTTTCTGAGTAGTTTGCAGGAAATGAAACTTAAAAAAAACCCTTTTTTTCTTGTAACAATAGATTGCTGTTATACCTCGCCATAACTCTGGCACAACTCTACGGAACTGTCATAAGTGAGGGGGTTGTTCATTAGATTCTGTTTTGTACCCTGCAGCTCTTTAGTTTTAGCTACTCAGTGTTGAGAAGCTATACAGTTATTTATTTAAATGTAGCAGTCTTCTTCCCATTAATGCACGGTTTTTTTCTCACTGTGTTTTGATGACTTATATTCATGATCTCCAGACTGGTGAAACTGGAGGACTTCAATTTTGCCTGTCTCTAACCACTGTGGTAAATAACAGATAGCAGTATTCCTAAAATGACCTTTTCAGCAAATAATATGAGATCAGACATCTCAATTATTTCATTATCCCCATTAATAATAATTATTGTTATCAAGGACTAAGAATGAATCTTCAAATTCATTTGATATAATCATCTTGACATATTTTTGGGATTATTAGCAATTCTGGTTTCCTCCATTTTTTGACCCTACAGAGAACAGACTGTAAAGACTCCTGAGTTTTAGACCAAACTTAGCAACACGTATTTGATGATTAGATTGCTTTAAGGGATATGATGTCAGTCTAATAAAATTGCTGGTTGCTTTTAAATACATAGGTTCTTATTACGTAGCTTGCCTTTTTTTCAATTCGTGTATTGATGTTTCTTTTCCTTATAGTTGCCACACATTAAATATAAAATGAAAATTTTGTATAATGTTCCAGAAGAGCAAACAATCATTTTGTTCGTGTTTTTACCATGATGTATCTGAACTAGTTATGCTTAAAATGGAGAAGGTCATTTCCCTGTTGTCTCCAGACACAATCGGGCAGAGCAGCAGTGACAGAAGGAGCAAAAACACTTCCTCTTTGTGCTTTCGTTCTACTACAGTAATATACTGTAGTAGTGACCTGAAAAGACTTTGGGAGTCCAAAGGTTATTGGACTGTAATCAATATTGGATTTGAGGTCTCATTTCCAGCTAAGAAACCAGGATTCAATAAAAGTTGAGATGATACCAGATCCCTACTACGGCGTCTTGGGCTGGCAGAACAATTATTCTAGTTTAAATTGAAAAGAGGCTTCCTATTCAAATATTGATAAATTCTGTGAAAGACAGAGTTTGCACAGTTTATTTGTTCAGAATAACTTTTAAAATATGAAACAAAGGAATTACATTTAAAAGATTCCCATTCATGAGCCACTTCTCAAATCATTATCTAGCTGCCCTGACAGCACTAATGAGACACAGCATTCAATTTTTTTTCAAGGTCTTGAAGGCACTGTCCTCATGTATACCAGGAAGAAATAATATCTTGTTTAAGAATTATTAAAGAAAAATTAACTTAACTTCTACCTTCTACAGGTGCTGTATCAAAGTCCTTATCTAGCTTTCAAGAATTTCAAAGCCAATCTTTTTAAACTTTACTGTAACATATTTTCACTACTGATAGCAGAAGGAAAACACATCCATGTAAGAAAAAAAAGCGCTTAATAACACTTCAAAAACATTTTAAATCAAGGTTTCTATCAATCAATATTTTTTAAAGATTCTGAATACCCATGTAGCAGGCTGAGACAAGTACAAACAGGTGAAAAGGTGGCATAACTGGCTGTAAACAGCACTCTGTGACTAAAAAACTTAAAAGTCCACTGGCCATGCTGAATGTGAAGATGGCTGTAAGGTGCTGGAAAAGCTTCAGGCATAATTCACTTCCTGAAGATTTGTAATTAAGGCAGCCTACTGAATGAAGAAAGTCATGGTGCTGCCATGAATGCTGCATTACATGCTGCAAATCATTCATACTGTCTTCTTATGTATACATGTAAGCAAAAAGAATACGACTACCTAAGTCATCGAATTTCAAATGAGTCATGCATGTGTAGTTTCAGACACTGTCAGTTTTGAATGGTTACTTTCTTCCTTCATTTAAAGAAGTCCTGGGTGTCAGCTATTTGCCCCACAGGTAGCAGACGTATGGCACTCCTTGCTGAAGAGTGCTGTGCATGCAAGTAGCTTACAGAATTTCAAGAGGAAAGTGAATGGGCACTTGATAGAAAGATCCATTGAGGGTAACTAAATTGGTAAGTTAAATGGGCTCAAGACAATCCCTAAATTTAAGAGTAGTCAGAAGCTAGAACAACAACAGGCATATTTATGTAGATTAGGTGTTTCTTTTATTCTTGTTCTTACTGTTCTTCAGGCATGTTTGCAGTCTCGTTAGACTTACTCAATTCTATCATTGCTGAAAGGCCTGGAAATACTTAAAGTACGTGAAATTAAGCTGCTGTATAAGCATTTGTAAATTAATGCTATTTTGGAGTCAAAATACAGCAGATTAGAATAAGCTTAGATATCTTAGCTCAGATTCTGAGCTGAAGAACATAATATCCTGTTGACCGTCCTGAGCTGTGGCTCAGGTGAAAGTGCTCACAGACTTTTGCCTGTAAAAATCACCTGCACAAGCAAGCACTGAGAAATATAATGTAAATCCTATTCAGAACAGTAAAAAATGTCTGTGAACAGTTTTAGGCTATGTTTCCAGACTTTTGACTAAAAGGGCTTTGGTCCCTCCATCCCTGCTGCTCATTCTCACCTCCAAGTATGGCCACTGCTGTCCATGGAAAAGTTGGTCCAGGAAGAGGAAAATGTGAACCCTTTAGACTTGATCTACCATCTATGTAGTGGAGTTTCAGAACACATCTGAAACAGTTTAGACAGATACAATTTTAGGTATGATTGATCAACCTTCTGAGATTAATTATGTTTATGGAAACATTAGAACATCTCATCTGATTTACTATACATTACAAACTTATGGTGTACTGCTATACTTAATCCAGGAAGAGTTATTTGACTAAAATAATTCTCTTAGCAATTTATTTCAATGGTAATCAGTTTGACTACTAAAAGTCTCTGCCTCATTTTTCTAATTTGAATTTTCTTGACTTTAAATGTTCTATCTTTGATTTTTGTTTTACGCTTCTTTCCCAGATTAAACTGTCTTTTAGGATTTATCATCTTCTTCCCATGATGATTTGTTTGTAATGAAATCAACCCACCTTGAATCTTCCTTTCAAAAGCTAATCAGAACCACAAGTCTTTCAGAGCAGATGTCTCTGAATGCCTTGTTCCCATTGCTATTTATTATTCCACTAATCTTTGTATAAAACTTTATCATTAGTAACTATATATTTAGAATCACTGGCAAAATTGTCTTACAGAGGCAGGTTTGACACTGATCCTGGCAGAGTTCTACCAGTAAGCTCTCTCTTTGATGATTGTTTGCCATAGACAGATATGGCATAGATATTTTTCAAATGTCATCCAATTATGAATTCATTTACTGTGTGCCTTCTTGACATAATTCAAGTCTATATTTCTTTTACCCCAGGAAGGAAAAAATCCTGGCATAACTAAGCACATTATGTCTACATAGCCTCTTTGTCAACCAAACTTGCAATCACATCAGAGAACGAATTCAGGTTTTTGTGACAATACCTATTTTCCATTATATTATGTTGTCTGGCACTAAATATATTCTGATCCTTCAATTTTTAATTAATTGAATTCTGTACAACCCTTTCTTTTATTCTGCTCTCACTGGTATCAGAGACCAGGCTGCTAGCCACCTGAACTATCCTGCTTGCTCTCTTTGATATAATGCTGACGTAAGAAAATGCTTTTCGTAGTTTTTATGAGAAACGTTCTGATATTTCTTCACTGAGACTTTTGCCAATTTTCCCCTCAATTTCAAGCTACTTCAACTCACTTTCTCTCCTAAGCACTTGGTTGAAATCTGTTCAGCAATGCAAAGCAAAACATAGTAAAAACGTAATATCTGACATTGCATAAAAGCCACAAGAAATTGCAAACACAGCATGACTTGCGAGGCAAAGCACAAGGTGGCAAGGTTGACCTGCATTGCCAGCAAACACTAGGAACACTCTTGGCAAGACAGGCCTATTTTTTTGCCTTCATAATGAAATCCCCATAGAGGTCAATTTGCGCTGTCTGGCTTCATTGCAAATACTTCACGCAACTCTATTGCTAATTCTCTACATGTAATTTCCATACTGCAAGTGATTTTCCAGGTTATGGATAGTGACCTCTATCAAATCTCCAATCCTAAAAGTAGGAAATCCATTTAGGTCTGGTCTACATGAAGAAATGGGCCATCACAGTGACTTTATTCCAAAACAATTATTGCGTTCACAATGAGTAAAATAAAAATTATATTTGTCCAGACGACAGTACTATCCAAGAGCAGAAAGAGTGGGACTTCCCTACAAGAGCAGAGGCACCAGGAGCCTGATAGGACAGTGAGGTCAACTGGGTAGAGTATTCACTGACTCAGGCCCCATCTCACAGCCCTCAAACAAGGTGAGCAGAAGAGGGTTATCACAGTAACCCTGGCCAGCTCAAAGCCCACTCATATGTAGGAATATCTGTAGTGGCAGGACTCTTCCACAATCAAGCCAGGAATCCAAGTGAGCAAATCCAGGTCAAAAGCAGCAAGGTACACGGCTTATACAACATTCTTCCACTGTTCCTTGGGCAAGGACCAAGGTGAGGACTGTGCAGCTCCCGAGCCAAGGTGGAGCAGCTCCAGGCAAAGCTCCTTCTCACCCTTAGCTTTTTCCAATAATACACAGCTGCATGGTGTCAGACCTGACCATGCCAGATGGGATGAGGACACAGAGCCTCCTGGTGGGCTCAGCACTCTGGAAAATACTTGTACACCAAGTTATGCTTAACAGCCGTTGTGGAATATCTTGCTCTGTGACAGACAGTTTCAACATGTCTTACTTAGTAGCTAGCTAGCATTCCTGTAATATGTTACTTCTGCCACTCTTTGAATGACGATGTCTCACTGGAAAAGATTCTTTAGGTTGGTGTCTGTAGTTGTCTAATGCAAGAAGAATTTAATGTGCTATGTCTAACTCTTGCTTGTGCAATGTGCGGCTGTGTCACTGAATGTCAGCCAGGTGAAGAGACTGTACCGGAGCCCTGAGCATGTCATCTAATAGTTTGCTGTAAAAAGGGAAGTTTTGATTGGGATTGTAAAATTTCACTAAATTTTATAAATCTGTTTTCTTAAGCATTCTCAGGAGCTCTGCTTTCATGTGAAACATTAAAACTAGTATTTGACATGCTTCCATCAAAGTTAAAAATTCTTTCTTTCTCTCTGGTAGAAGGTTACAATTTCAGGAAGTTAATTTTCTACTGAAAAAAATAGTATTTAAATATATATATTAGCACAAAAGGATTTTCAGGAACATAGATGGGATGTATTCAAGCCACTGTGAGTGATCCAGATGTCAGAATTTAACAAGTTGCCACTTGTCATCTGAGCCACAATAATGGCTAGTCTGCATGCTTCTCATCCTTGCAAAACCAAAGTGAAACCAAAGAGGAAGCAGATTTTATTTCATAAGTGCAGTAGGCACAAGGCAAGCAGCATACATAGACTCATGTACTGTGGATCTTTCATAAGCAGTAATTTGCCAACTGAATTATTTGTAAGAACACATGCTGCTATGTACATTTGATTTTATCAGTATATTGGAGTGTTACACTTATTCCAAACTCAGTAAGGTGACTTTAAGACAACCTAATTATTCAAAAGCTTCTGAACATGAGAGTTCAAAAGT